>SNQJ01S0115663.1:1414-15641 GCA_010110895.2 Picea sitchensis | reverse complement strand
AGAGAGAGAGAGAGAGAGAGAGAGAGAGAGAGAGAGAGATTTAATATTGATAGATTATTCATTTGTATTGGTATATTGTATAAATTAGTGTTCAAGTTTAATTATGCCATTTTCTAGTATGTCGGTATATGTTGTAGGAGACGTTTCTTAATTATGACAAAAAACACATTCATTTATTTTCTAGTACATAGCTTTTGTCGGGTTTTGTGGAATTGAGAGTGGCGTGGGGGGGAGATGAGCTTCCACCTTCACGTGGTTGGCCCCGTTCAATTGAGAATATTAAACAATTCTCGAAACAAAGAGAAGATCGAAAACGTTAATGCACAACTATGCGTATTTCACCTAGTTCATTATTATATAATATTTAATAACTAAAAAATAAGGTCCTCCTTCTCATGTACTTGAAACCGATGCATATAAATGACATGTGAATGGGGCCAATGTTGAATTTTTTTCAATTTGTGCTTGGATGGACTGAAATTTGACATTGTTAGACTAGACACATGCATTGATGGTATGGAAGGGTTTCCATACTCAAATATGACTCACACAAACAATTATACATTCAAACAACAAGCCTATAGAATAATTAATGTGAATGGGGCCAATGTTGAAAATTTTTAAATTTGTGCTTGTATGGACTGAAGTTTGACATGTTAGGACAACACACATGCATTAATGGTATGGGAGGGTTTGCAGACTCAAACATGACTCAAACAAACAATTTGAAAATAAAATATTCTTTGGTTATTCTATAAAAACCCAAAAATAAGGCGTGTCTGATCATGTAATTGACCCCGCTTATAAGTGACATGCAAATGGGGCCAACGTTGAATTTTTTTCAATTTGTGCTTGTATGGACTGAAATTTGACATGGTTAGACTAGTTGCATGAAATTATGGTATGGGAGGGTTTCCAGACTCAAACATGGCTCACACAAACAATTTTACAATCAAACAACAAGCCTATAGAATAATTAATGTGAAGGACTAGATGAATTAATACATAAATCTGACATCAAATTTCAATATGAATATTCTTGAATCCTCTAGGAATATACAAGATCGAATCATATTTCATAAAATCTTTGGTTATTTGATCATAACCCAAAAATAACACATTTCTTCTCATGTACTTGAAACCGATGTACATAAGTGACATGTGAATGGGGCCAAGGTTGAAATTTTTTCAATTTGTGCTTGTATGGACTAAAATTTGACATGGTTAGACTAGACGCATGCATTGACGGTATGGGAGGGTTTCTGGACTCAAAGATGACTCACACAAAAAAATCAATAATCAAACAACAAGCCTATAGAATAATTAATTTAAGTTATATTTTAATCGAATATGAAATTCTTTAGTGAAGGATTATTGATTAATATTCTCTTTTAGAACTCACCTAGATATTGTAATCCTATTGGCACATGATCAAACTATTTGTGAAATTGTTTCTTGTATATTTCAATAATTTTATGCATTATACATATTTTTTGCAAATGAGGTAAAATTTCAAGGTTTCAAGCATCAATAGCGTGTTTATGGTCAACACTAACTCAAATCACACATGACAACTTATCTGTCATCATTAATGTGCTTCTCAACAAGTCTGATCTATCCAAATCACGCTTCTTAGTGAAAGGCATGTAAACTAGGGAAAGGAGTATCGATGATCTAAGTAAGTGCATGCTTATAATCAGTACACATTATATTATAATGAAACCCTTCCATTGTTCAATGGCCTTTGAACTCTAGAAGATAATCTCCACTATAATTTTTATCAAATCATTCCTCGATATGTATGTGCCTCCTTTATAACTACTTCCTTCTTGGCATATTGATGAGTTTTACTATGCACCCATCAATAATTAATAAATATAACCATACTAGAGTTTTCCTACTCCACACATTCTTAGAGTAGGTTTATGATTGTAATGAATATTTAATGTAACTCAAAACAATTTTTATAAATATGAGGTCCAACATGTTACATAAATAGGGTGATCGTAAAATAATTTTTCACATTGATTATATCATCATTGCATAATCATGTCATCCATTTGTTTTTTAGTTTTCTAACTATTTGAAATTATGTTATGCTCATCTTTTATCTACATATTAGTGATATAGTAATTTAATAATTTCATTAACACTTGTTTTCATAAATATTGGTTCTATTTCTTTGGTGGAATCCTTATGTCATTGAAATCTATCTCAATTGAGTCTTTTTTCTTTTAGTTGTATCTTTATCCTGTTGACCTACCCTCTTTCTATAAAGGATGAATACTGTGGAACCACTTATGACTAATTACACCTAACTATAAGTAAGCATACCTAATGACTACTTCATTACTAACTCAGACAACCAGAACATGATTCTTCATTATTACACTAAGATGACTTTACCTCTATTATTGGAAACATATGGCACTTTTATCAACCACTTGTTCCAAGTGTGATGCTAAACTTGTCCAAGAATTATAGTGTTTCACACATCATATATGTGGAAATGAATTTGGACATGATTAAAACTAGCCACCAACATTGTCCTACCACATTATAACGTCGACTATGGTTCAAGTTTTACATGCATGTAAAGTTAACAAATTCCTTTGCTAACTTCAACACATGGATACAATTATCCATACCACTAAATTTTACTCAATGTACACTATTACACATCTCATTATTATATGTAACATAATCTCTATCATAATAAACTTACACTTCCATGTAATTGGTTGGATTTCATGATTTCATGAATTTCCATTATTGATGTCATCTCTTATGTTCTAAAAGCCCCTTTTGGGTCCTTGTCAAACAAACAAATCTATATATGGAGTAAAAACAACATTGATTCATTTCCATTATCAATAATGAATATCACTATAGGGACTTCACAACTTTCATTTCACATCACTCACAAGAATGTCTCATTGTCATTATTAGATGTAACCTCTCTATCATAAAAAAACTTACACTTCTGCGTAAGTGGTTGGATTTCAAGATTTCATAAATTTCCATTATTGGTGTCATCTCTTATGTTATGAAATTATCCCCTTTTGGGTCCTAGTTAAACAAACAAATCTATTGAGTAAACACAAAACTGAGTCATTGCCACTATCAATAATGAATATCACTATGGGGAATTCACAAATTTCATTGCACATCACTCACAAGAATGTCTCATTTCCATGTCCCCTAACTTCATTCATATTGAATTATTGTGATTAGATTCTTACCTACATGTATAGTGTAAATGTGCTTAGTTTCTATATTGCACATTTATAATGACACCACATGGATTCTAACTTGTTTGTCTGGAGAAATCATGAATTATTTCTACTTATCGTATGCAATACTAATTGTGCCTAACTTCTAGCTTAGATGTGAAAAGTAGCCACTTTTGGCTTTGTAGCATCCCTAACATCCAACTGTTGGGCTATGCCATGTAAAAAAAATTGAACTATATACAAAATTTAAAACATACAAATACTCTGCAAATACACAGATTCCTACAGAATAATAATGGAAATACACAGGAAACACACGCAGGAAAAAACCCATAAAAATAAATGCATAAATAATAATGCAACATGTAATTTAACACACAATTGACACTTATGTTAGTAAGAATGTCACCAACTGCGTGCAAACCTTCCACGTTCCTCCCAACCTTAGACCACACTGCTAAAAAATATCGGCATTGGGTCACCCTCGAGCTGGGACTAAACTCCACTTGGGTAAAGAATTTCCTAACCATACTGATGTATCTCAAACAACAGTAAAACCTCCTTCATAGGTGCCAACTCAAACTAACAACCTACAGTCCCTCATTCCCCACATGCATGTCTCACCCCAGGAAATGTGCCCATTCTCTTCTCAACAGTCCCTCGGCTACCCCATTTCCTTTGTGTGGCTTCAGCAACAGGTTAAACATGAAGTCTTAGAGCCTTGTAGCTGCAATATAGTACCTTCGGGAGATCGATTCCCAACAATTCTTTCACCTGGAGGGAATTTCCCGCAGTCCTGAAAACCCGCCTCTTCAATATCCCATGGGCCTAACAACCTATTTCTTCAGTCCAACTCCTAAGCTAACCAGGTACAGGTACATGTACAAGTATAAGTACAAGTATGGTACTAGTTCAAGTACAATACATGTACAATTATAGTAACCAAAAATTACAGAGGATAGCTAAAATATGTGAGTGAAAGAATGAAGGAAGGATGAAATCATAGAACATGCACTAAGTCCAAACTCTTTGTATGCATGTTCCTAATTTCACACTTGTCACGTTGAGAGATACTTTGGCCAACAAGTTCACATCCTTAGAACTTAGGATAAAATAATTATCCATACTTTATACTTTAAGGAATATTGATATACTATTCCTTTTTGGCTTAAGCTCCCTAGATTATCCCCTTATCCTAAACTTTTATCCCCCCCGTTTCCCTAACTAGTGGAGTTTAGTCCCCCATACTCTTTTACATGGTTGGTCTGCATGCAATGATGTTTTCTTTCATTAATATTTGCATGTGAATACATTTACATTTGAATCATAGATATATAATGTCCTTTCTGTATCCCGACTCGCTAGCCTAAGTACATTTGTATTTACAATTACAGTTGGGGTTCGAACTAGGGATATTACATTCCCCTCCCCCTTATCTATGCATTGTCCTCGATGCAATATATACACATATACAACAAAAAAATTTAAAATCCTAAAAAAGATGCAATTATTCTACCTGCATAGAATCCTTGTGCTCCCAAGTTGCATCTTGAGGATTGTACTAGGTCCACTGGACATTTACTAGCTCTATGGCTCGATTCTGGAGATGCTTGATCTTCCGGTCTAGTATGCACACTGGATGCACTTGAAAGGCTCCTTCTTGCTCCACCTGAATCAAATTCCAATCAAGGACATGATTAGCATCAAGTATATACTTTTTGAGCAATGATACATGGAATACATTATGAATAGAAATTGATGCAAGAAAGGAAAACATGTATGCTACATGCCCAATCCTCTCTAGGATTTCAAATGACCCATAATAATGAGCTGCCAACTTTGAAAAATTTCCCAAATTCAAGGAACTTCTGTTGGACTTTAATTTCAAGAATACATGGTCACCCACTTTAAATTCCCTGTGAGTTCTGCCCTTATCAGCATATATTTTCTGCCTGTCTTGAGGAGCCTTTAAATTTTGTTTTTTTTTCAACATTTTCTCTTCCATTTCCCTGAGTAATTATAGCCCAACCATTTTTCTATTTGTTGGGTTGTCCCAGCTTACCAATGTGTTGCACCTTCTGCCATAAAGTGCCTCAAATGGGATCATATTTATAGATGCTTGGTACCCACTTTTATAATAAAATTCTACTAAGTGTGGGTAGTCTTCCCATTTTGATGGTTTATCTATCACATACATCCTCAACATATCCTCAATCACTAGATTCAACCTCTCTGTTTTTCCATCTGGTTTTGGATTATAAGTTGTGCTAAAATTCAAATTTGTTCCAAATCCCTTAAATAATCCTTTCGAAAAATTTGATGTAAATTTTGAATCTCTGTCAGAAAAAATTGTCTTGGGTATACCATGCAGTCGAGCAATTTCTCTCATATAAATATCATAAATGTTGGCTGCCTTGTGAGTGATCTTTACTGGAATAAAATGGGTAGCTTTGTTAATCTTATACACCACTACCATGATAGAATCATGATGCATGTTTTTTATGGGTAGTTTGGTGATGAAATCCATTGTTACAACTTCCCATTTCCACTCAGGAATGGGTAATGGTTGTAGCAATCCATATGGGTATGTATATGTTCATCCTTGACCTTTTAACACTCCAAACATTTGGAAATAAAATCAACAACTTCTTTATTCATGATTGGCCAATAATATTGGCTCTTGATATCTGCAATAGTTTTTTGATAACCCGGGTGCCCAACATAACGTTCATTATGCATGTCTCTCAATATTATATTTTTCAATTCCTCGAAATTTTGTACATAAATTATGTCCCTGTACATGAGAATTTCATCATTTCCTAACATTTAGTATTTAATTTTCTGTTGTAAAATACCTTGTTGTAATTTTGTTATTATTTCCATGTATTGCAAATCTAATTTTGCAGCCTCTAAGATTCTATCTTTCAGATATGATTGGTACATGATAATGGTTGTAGCATGCAGCTCATGTACCCTTCTGCTAAGTGAATCAGCCACCTTGTTCTCTTTCCCTTTGATATGCTTTATATCAAAGTCATATTCACCGAGAAATTCTAACCACCTGCTCTGCCTGGCATTTAGAGTTGGATGTCCAAATAAATATTTCATACTACTATGGTCTGTCCTCAACTCGAACCTTTTCCCCATGAGGTAGTTCCTCCACATATTCAAGACATGAACTATGGCTGCCAACTCCAAATCATGAGTAGCATAGTTTCGTTCATGCTCCTTCAACTTCCTTGATTCATAGCATACCACATACCGATTTTAACTAAGGACTCCACCAAGTGCTTCTTTACATGCATCAGTGAAAACCATGAACTCTTCATTTGTATCACCAATCCTTAGTATTGGATCACTTGTTAATAAACTCTTTAAGTGTTGGGAACTCTTTTCACAATCCAATGTCCACTGAAACTTCACCCACTTCTTTTGCAAGGAAGTGATCATGTGTGCAATCTTTGAGAATCCTTCAATAAATATCCTATAGTAGCTTGCAAGTCCCATGAATGATCTGAATTCTGTCACATTCTTTGGTGATGACCATCCTCTAACGGCCTAAATATTTTCAAGATCCATTGTTGTCCCTTCCTGTGAAATGATATGTCCCAAATAATGAATTTTCCTCTGATAAAATGAACACTTTCTCAATTTGGCATACAATTTATGCTCTCTTAATACCTATAATACCATCCTCAAGTGTTGTTAATGCTCTTTCTCCAACTTAGAATATACAATAATGTCATCTAAAAACACAATGACAAACTTATCTAAGTATTCTCTTAAAATATCATTCATTAAACACATGAATACAACTGGTGCATTTGATAACCCAAATGGCACCACTGTGAACTCATAATGCCCATACCTTGTTCTGAAAGAAGTCTTGCTGATGTATTCTTCCTTAATTATTACCTGACGATAACCTAACCTGAGATCAATCTTGGAGAATATATTTTCATCTTTCAACTGATCAAAGAGGTCATCGATCCTTGGAAATGGATACTTATTCTTCACAGTTTCCTTGTTCAACTACCTGAAGTTGATGAAAAGTCTCAATGTTCCACCCTTTTTCTTCAGAAATAATATCGGGGCACCCCAAGGTGACACACTTGGGCATATATACCCCTTATTTAGAAGCTCTTCAAGTTTCATTTTCATTTCCTTCAATCCTGGTGTACTCATCCTGTAAGGGGTCTTGGATACTGGGGATTCTCTAGGCATCATATTGATGGAGAAATCTATGTTTCTTTTAGGGGGTAATTCTGGTATTTATTTAAATACATATTCAAACTCTTTTAGGACTGCATAATATTCAATATTTTACACCTTATCTTTAGGTGTCTCATCCATATGTGATGAAAATATTTGACACCCTTTTCTATAACTTTTCTTCATCTGAAATGTTGAAATTTCTCTGACAATTACTGCCCTGGGAATTCCCTGTACTGTCCTTCGGTTCCCTTCCTCATCCAAGCAAGTAAATGCCTTATTATAATAGTCTAGGATAGCATGGTGTTGGTCCAACCAATCCATACCAATTAAATATTCATAGGAACCTAAAGGTATGATGTTCAAATCTTCCTTGGTGCTCAGTCCATTCATGTCCATTGGACATGCCTTAACCATTTCATTAATTTTTCTTTTAGCTCTAGTAGCCAACTGCACCAACCAATATTTTCCAAGATTTCTTCTTGGAAAATGTAATATTTCCACCATCTTAGGATCTATATAACAATGAATAGCTCCTGAATCATTTAAAATAACAATCGTTTGGTTGTTGATCTTACCTTCTAATTCAATCATATGTGACTAAAACTCATCTTACTTGTTGTCTAGGGATGCATAGATCTTAGGCACATTTTTTCCCATGTCCTCCACTGTATCAACTTGTTGTACATTGTGAACAATCCTCACTTTTTCACCTTTGTGAGGACAATCTATATACATATGATCTCCCCCATTGAATAAGTGGTTTCCTTGGTCTTTTCCCCCCTGTCACAGTCATTATGGTTTCTCTAGAAGATGGTTGTACCTGAGGATCATTTCTAAAGAATGGTGTCCTAGTACCCTTTTTCCTCTGTTCCATCTTGTTTTTATTCTTATCTTCCCAATATTTTTGGGAAGTTGGACTTCCTTTATGCTAATCATAAAGGCATTTAGATCTCCTTATGGTCTCCTCCAATGTTTTGGGATCATCATATTGTATCTTGTCACTGATAAATGATGGAAGGAAACTCAAATACCATTGAATCTTAACGAGCTCTTCCTTCATGAAAGAAACATACTTTAAAACTTCTAGAAACCTCCTTTCATATTCATCTATGGTCATACTCCCAAGATTGGGTTCAACAAAATCCTTCATTTTATTTCCATAGTATCTCTTAGTCAAGTATTTCTTCTGAAAATACCTCTTGAATTCCTTCCACGTAACATTTTTCTCATTAATGTGTTGAACCTGCACAAATTTTTCCCGCCACATGGATGCCTTTCCCTTGAGGTGATAGACAGAAATTATTCCTTCTGGGTGTGAAGAGTAATTATGAAATTAAAAATGCTTCCTCGTGCCTAGAACCCATGTCTCTTCATATTCATCCTTCTTGTTAACACCATCAAATGTAGGAGGCTTGATTTTGTTCATTTCTCCTTGTAGCTCATCCACCCCAGACCTTCTCTTATGTTTCCTGACAGGGGATGGAATTGAGATACTATGTTCTCTCCTAGTAGAATGTCTTGGGGAGTGATGGTGATGTCTTCCAACACTTATTGTTCTTCTCCCCCCATCATGGGACCTGTGACTTCTTGATTTGCTTGAGTCATTCTCTTTATCCATCTTATTTTCTATTCTTCTCAAGCCTTGCATTAACTTTATGTTAAAGTCCTCCTGCTTCTCCTTGGCTTTCATAAGACTCTCATTATTAGCCTTATAAATTTGAACATCCTTTTGCAAACTTTTAACAGTCTCTACCAATTTCATTCTTTCTTCCTTTCCTTCTCCATGTCGATTTGAGTTTGTACCTTCATTACCCATATTGATATAGATCCCTTTGATCTCATCTTCCTGGATGTAAGACCCCTATATATATATTCCATGATTCTGAACTCTGTGTTGATCCTATTCTGATCTAATTGTTTTTAACTTTGCAAAATGTGCAACCAACAAAACTTGTTGAGCTAATTTATTTAACAAATTCATGAAATTATGAACAATTCTAGTTCAATAATGCAACATAATTGCTTCTTCTAATTTCCTAAAAAATTGACTGCCTAGATTAATTTTTTGGGTGAATAGTTATATTCTACTATCTAATACCTTTCCAATGCTTGCTTCCACACTCAATTCTGAGTTTTGAGAAAAAAATTATGGTTATTTGAAAAATTGTCCATTTTGTGAGGGAAATCCTTGTACGTGTCATCTTCTTCGAAGTTGAATTAGCTCTTAGACCCATGCTATATCTCCTCATAATGTACATAGGCCATTTTTATTTCTTTATGCATGTCTAAAAAAACAAAAATCTACTAGCACTTTGCTTTAAGACCCTTTTTACCTTAGAATCAAATTTTGGGTGCTAGCCCCTTAACTTCAAAGGAAACCTCATATGACCACGGGCTAGGACCAAGAAATTACATATTGTCCAACAACTACCTATGAAATCTCTTGAATATTCGAATGACGAAGTAATATTAATTAATAGCCCCACTTCACTCTGATATCTACGACTCAGATCTGTTTCGGGACTCCAGGCTTCGGGAATTTCTCCTCCTAGCAAGACAAGGACTAAAATATCCTCGAGTGTTGAATTATCGAACCATGAGATCTACGGCTAAAATTCCAAGATGGGATCTATGAATAAGATCCTCTCCACTTTGGCCAAGAATTGAGGCCCGAGAAACCTGATTGAAGGCCCTCATTCTCCCACGCTTAGATCCAGTGGCTATGATCTGACCTCCTCCACTGCACGCTTATCCTCTCGTTTGGGTTTGATCTAATGACCATGTTGTCCCTTGACCAAGTTTTGGGAGATAATTGGTAATGTTTGACCATTTTTGGGACTTCGACATTCTATCGAAGATGGAGCGCCAGACGAAGCTCAGATTGCATAATCTTCACCCACTTTTGGGTCCCTTTTGGGTTTTTGGGAATATGTAATGGGAAAGGGATGTCAACCCATGGGTTTACCTACGCTTAGGCCCACTTTTGTAATGTATAAATATATATCTAGGAATCTATCAGAATATATAGGGGATGTATGTGATGTAAGCTAAGTGCTAATAGATTTTTTGAGTGCTCTGTGCATAACTATAAGAGGCTTGTAGAGCTAAGTGAAAGCCATTGTAAGGAGTTGTGGAAGGATTTGTGCTATAGCGCAAGGAAGAAGGATCTAGAGAGCTGCGCAGATCTTCTATCCTATGCGAAGAAGGTTTTTGGTGGCTTTGTGTTGTAACTGATTGAAGATGATAATAAAGAAGAAGAGTTGGTGGAAGTAGCCCCAGGGTGGGGGTGAGCCATGTAAATTTGTGTGTTATGCTTTGTGCTTCGACTTGATGTGTTTATCTCTTCTTTTGCTAAGTTCTTTGATATACTTAGATAGATCTAATTATGCTTTGTGCTTCTTAGAGGTGTGTGAATGTTAGATATGACATGTATGAATATTTTTAGTGCTGATCTACTGGATATAATCTGTTTTACTATTGCTAAGTGTTGAAATACCTTAGATCTAAGTGAATGTTGTGATGCTCTGTTCTATCTGCAAAGTATAATAAGGGTTGAATATTGATGAATAATATATGCTAAGTACTCTGTAAGCGATATAATCACAGATTTGTATCCTAGCTAAGGTTGTAGACACTTGAGTCTTGCAACCACCCTTGCCTCTACCTTGGGTGAGACTTCATCTGCTTCGTAGGTGTTGCTGAAAGGGCCGGTAGTTAGGGCTTTGTTGGTGCGCTCTTGAGCGGTGAACCCTGGGTCTCCCCCTATGCCAACAAATGGTTCCATTGTCAGGACTTGAAACTGTGATTGTTGGGAACTAATAAAGAAGAGGCTTGTGCAAAAGAAAGCTTTGTACGTAGATCTGTGCCCTAGCGCACAGTACCCTACTCGGTTTATAAGATATGTGCTAAGAAAAGAAGTCTGATCTGAAGAAAGAAGGTCGGATCTATAGAGAAGAAGTAGGATCTGAAAGCTTTGTGCTCCAAGGAAGGTAAAAGAGAGAAGTTATGATTGAAAGAGGTAAGATCTATAAAATTTGTGCTATGTTAAAGGTAAGAATAGTTAAAGAAGTCAAAGATCTGAAAGATTTGTTCTCTATAAAAGTAAGATAGGTGGAAATTTTTGTTTCTAGAGTATGAATCTAGGTATATATGATAAGTTTTGTCCTAGTTTGAAATCTAGGGTGTTAACAGATGAAACAAGGTTTGATATGAATAGATCTGATAAGAATAATGAAAGATATGTTATACATATGCATAGAAATAATGTTTGGACTAAAAAATGGATGCAGGATCCTAGGAAGAATGTGTTGCAGGTTAACTCCTATGATCCTAGTGCACAATATAAAGGGAGTTGGGGATCATTTAAAATAAAGAGAGGATTGACCCTCTATTACAGTTGCAGAAGACTAGGACATCTTGCTAAGGAATGTCCCAGACGAAGACCTAGTTGTCTTTGTTGTAAGGCTATGGACCATGAAGTGTTGGATTGCCCTAGAATGATCGCTATGATTTAAGGAATGAATATGAACCAATAAAACCTTAAGGAAGATCCAGAAAAGGAAGAACCCGAGCAAGAATTAGAGAAATTATTGATACAAATGAAGGAGACCATGAATGACCACCGACATGTCAGATTATCAGAGATTTTCAAAGAAAAAGAATGAATTGAATCAAGAATAGGGGACTTCGACATTGAATGTGTTCTTGATGAAGATACACAAGTGAATATTATGCCAGAAATAACTTGGGAAGCTATAGGGAAGCCTGTTATGATCCCTTCATTAGGAGGAATATGACTATTCATAGGGAAGTTGGTAAGTTTATGTGGGCGGCTTGCTCAGATATCTATGACTATCAATGGAACTTTGACAAAGGAATATTTTGAGATTATCAAATGTATTGAAAAAAATGCCCTGTTTACCATGTTAATAGGGAAACCTTGGATTGAAAGAGATCAAGCCAGACGAAAATAAGAAGAAGAAGCCTCGGAATACAAAAAACAAGAGTTAAAAGATTTCATGACTAGAAGGATCGCTCAATTGATTAAAGAACAGGAAAATGGATCAAATTTATTTGACCCTTGAGAATCCTATGTTGAAGCTAGAGGACCACTAGAATACCCTCAGAAGACTAAAGTGCTTACTCGAGAACCAGAAGAGATGTTAACCCTGAAATATTCTCAACAGTGCATAGTAGCTATGTCTAAAGAAGATAAGAATCAGAATGGAAAGAAGAATACTGAGATGAAGCTCACTAGAAAGAAGGCTAGGAATCTAAGAAGGAAGAGGGATAAGATTGAAAAATTAAAGAAGGTTCTAGAGGGAGCCCCGTAGAAGGAAAATTTGCAAAATTTAAGCTTCATCGAGATATCAGAACAACGACATAGGTCACTTCGCCATGGTGAAGAAATATAGCCATTGGGAACGATATATCCGTTCGACTGATGCTCTGAATGGATGGAAAAACATTTATGGATCACCACCTGACCGATGGACCACATCATAATGGAAATAACAAGAGTTAATGAAGCCTCATACCCATTGCAAGAAATCCGTTGTTGAGTTTCCTATTTATCCCATCGCACCATACACGAAGAACACTTTTCCCAAATCAAGAATTTGAGCTCGCAACCTTGGTTAAGATTTTCCAGTGATCATTACGCCCTTACTTTCCATCTTATTGTTGTGTCTACATTACTTCGTGAACCCGATAATATTAACCCTGAGCACGTATGTCCGAGGAGCTTAGGCACTTGAAGAATTTGCGAAGGAAGTACTCGTTGATCTCAGGACTGAGAAATTCATGTCGGAAAGAAGGATGCATACAGGTGTGCAAGGATCATCGACAGGAGGATTCCAAGATTCTCCATAGACTGCTCGTAGAGCAGGAACTTCCAGAATCACGACAGAGACAAGAAAAAATCATAGATACGATCTTGAAAATGCTAAGTTGATTCCAAGCATCTTACATGCATATATACCTCCTCTAAGCGGCGCAGTGAACAGGGATAACATGCCTAGAGATTTTGATTATGCCTTGGTCACTGCGTACCTCCCTAAAGGGATATGCGCAGTTCGCATAGACCAGGATAAGATAGTAGCACTGAAGTTTAGTGACTTCAACCTTGGAGACCATAAATCTTACAGTATGCTCGCCTGCATAAGTATCCGACGAAGACAAAGGGAAAGAGTTCAAAGATTATACCCCAACCTTGGACGCATAACCTCGCACAGTCCACATTATTGAATGTTATGAAGATCCCGCACTTTGGCGAACACCAGGAGGTGAATGCATGCATCAAGTTACTACTATATTGTTACCACAGAGGTTACTTATGGTTAAACCGTCGCATAAAAGTGGATCCAATGTTAATAAATCGGATCATGGGCTTTAGCATGCAAGGCCCTAACCCACAGGTTTTTTATCCTAGCAAAACCACAGACAGAGAATTAGCACAGAAGATTAAAAAAATGTATGGTGATGTTGAGAATGGAACACGAGGCTGCAAGGTGATAGTGCGCCTAGAGGAGGAATAGTGTGCCTATCTTGTCAACTAATTGTTGGGAAATTAGTTCGCAAGAACTAACCCACCCAAGTGATCGGATTAGTAGTTGACCTCATAGGTAAGTTTGCAGAGGGTGTACAAATGAATTGGGCACAGTGTAAGGTAGCTAGAGAGGTAGTGGGGGGGCCCAGAGGGCCCATAGTGATAATAGTGGAGGTCATTCAATGTAAGGTGGACTAGGTCCACTATATTATTAAATAAGGCCCACTATGGT
>SNQJ01S0115660.1:8682-32668 GCA_010110895.2 Picea sitchensis | reverse complement strand
GAAGAGTTTGTATGATCTCATCATGTGCCTTGTCATTCTTGACAGGGTGATTAGTTTCCTGCACATGGGTTTTAGCTACTGGTTCATTCAGGAGATGGCCCATTATTCCAGCTTTCAAAGGTAATTCTATAAAGGAAAGGTCCATTTCAAGAGTGCCGCCCAACATTGAAGCACATTTCTTGGACAACAACATCCCCCACATATCTGGGATGTCTACTATCATGATGTCAATGTGGATTACTTTCTCAGGGTATTCTTTAAGGAAAATTTCCACATTCTCAACTACTCCATGTGTGGGTATGGCTTTAGATTCGAAACCACACACATTCCTGTAAGGACGTGTAACTTTCAACCCCAATTGTTGCATGACCTTAAAAGGCATTATGTTGGCACCTGCCCTTGTATCCAACATGCAGTTGTTGAGGCTCTTGTTGTTCATTACCAAAGTCATGAAGAAGGGCGGGTTTTCATGGTAGGGGGGTCCATGGTTCCATCTGATCCTTGGAAGAAATTGTCAAAACGCTCTTTGATAGATGGCACCTTAATGACTTCTCTTAGGGGAATGGTTACATGCATCTTAGATAGTGCCCTTTCAAAGTCAAAGTTTACGTCAACCTTCTTAGTCTTGGATGTTTTAGGAAGGAGCACATCCAAAGAAGGGGGTTTTGTTTCTTCAGTGGTTGGTTGGCTCAGTTTCTTTCTTCTGTACACCTGGAATTCTTGTTTCTTCAACTTTTCTTTTGATTCCTGGTCTAGGTTGTTTATTACTGCCATCCTAGCTTTCCTGGCTACTTCTCTTATGGCCTCTTGATGTTCTTCAGCGGTGATATTTATCTGAGGTCCTTCCATGAAATGGCCTATATTGTTTACTTGTTGATGGTTATTATCACTGTAGGGACATTCATGCTCCCAATGGGCTTCGCTGCATTCAAGGCACCAAGGATTTTCATCAACAACGTTTGTAGGGGCTAAGGTGTTTGGAACCTCTTGCTCATTCTTTGACTTATAAAATTGGTTCCCTTTTTGAAACTGCCCTTTGTACGGGACCTTGGGTGCTTGGCTTTGGGATCTTTCCAAGTTGACAAACCTACTCATCATTTGTTCTTGATTCTTCACGATGCCATCCATAGAAGCTTTCAACTTGGCTATACTGGCACAAAGGTCTGAGGTGGGCTCAGTATTGTGGACTATCTTTGGTTTGGTGTCCACTTTCCCCCTTGGATTTGCGAAGGGCTCAATTTTAGATGAGAGGAGGTTAGCCTCAATTCTAGTAGTGAGCTCTTGGGCTTCTTGTACTGACTGGGGGTTTTTGTCCCTGAGGAGATACCCTGATTGGCCATTGAAAGACTTGGTGTAGATGTGGACAAGGTAATCATTTTTCGGGTGATGGCTAGCAGGGATCTTCTGTAGCAAGGTCTCAAATCTAGTATGGAATTCCTGAATAGAGTCATTTTCATGTTTCCAAAGGTTATTTAGTCAGGTAAGAAGCATGTTAGGGTCTTCTTTGATACTCCACCTCTTGAGAAAGACCTCTTCTAGCTTGTCCATGGTTTTAATGCTACCATCTGGAAGGCTCAAGTACCAACGTCTTGAAGCATCGTAGAGGGTAGCGGAGAACAACTTCATGACTAAGTCTTCAACATCATCACTAATGGGATGAAGCTGAAAAAACGCCCAAAAGCTGCTCATGTGCTCTTCGGTACTAATTGCATCAGTACCGGTAAATTTAGGCAATCATTTCTCATACTTGGCTGGCATTTGCCTAGGGTAGCCTGGTATGGCTGACATGTCTAGTGGTTTGAAGAGAGTAGATGACCATTGTTTTTGATTGTTGGTTGGGTTCGTTGTAGCAGTCTGAGAACTAGACATGATTTTCAAACGAAGACTCTTTCCGAAAAGTGATTTTACAATAGGAGAGTTCTTGGGAGGCTTCCTTCTGAAAGATAAAGGAGGATTATTGAACCTCTTTTTGGTTTGTGGAGTCGCTAGATAGTTTACTTGAAACTACCAAAGAAAAGGGAAAACACCCTAGTGGAGTTGCCAGGTAAGCTTGTAATATAAAGGCTCTAGAGGCAAGGCTTACCGAAAAAGTGTCGTCTGAGGAAAGTTTGACTCAGTGTTCCCCGACAATGGCGCCAAAATGTTATCGCGCAGTTTGTAGCTAGGATAAAATGCTTGAGTCTTGTAGGTCAAACTAGCATAACATGAACCTATCCCACCCAATGTCACCACGATGGGAAGGTTCTTTCTATTTAGGGAGGTGAGGCCCAAGGGAGACATCCCCGACAACCTGGGGTTTTGAGGAGGCAAGAGGATAATATCACAAGGATAAGTTTTCCCCCTCACAAGTCACCACCAAACAGATAGTCCGACCAAAGGCCAATTTAAAGTAAACCCCCAAAGAAGTATACTTGCCTGGAACAAAGCAACAACAAACTGATGAATACAAACTATATCTCAATGGGGTTAGTACTTCATATAGATGACTATCTGAATAACATATAAGCAATTGGCAATAAATGTTGACGAAGTCAATGTTTATCAATAGCAATGAAAATTATAACACTTCACCAATAAATATTGGAACGATATGGCATTCAATGTAACCAATCAATACTTCATTCAATTAGATGCCTAAATTACCATTCAATTGCTCATAAAGAAAAACGTCTAGCTGCACTAATGATATAATAGCAAAAGATGACGACAACACTTAGGGTTAATAGGGTTAGCTCCTAGACTAAGGTTAGTAGTTAGGGTTTTTCAATTCAAAGGTTTTGAGAGTGTTGTAATCAAGTTTCACTTCAACGTTGGAGGACTTTAGATCAGTGCCTTAGGGTTTATAGGAGTCAAAAGTGAAGGACGCAAAGGTTGAAGGAGTCAACGACCAAGAATTAGAGGGAAGAGTTCTGAGGTGTCGCTATGGCAAGGCCTCATAATCAAAACCCTAGGGGAGAGAGGCTCACTTCGATGTTGCTATGGCAAGGCCTCGTGCTCTCTCCTCCTTTCTTGGATGGAAAAATGGCTAGCACAAAAGATAAACTGAGACAGGAGGGTTTGATAAGACAAAGTGTTGCAGCAACAAGGCTCCACTAGCAAACCCTAGAAAAATCGGCCCTAAAGTGTAGAAACTGTAGGCTTCAGGATGTCTCCTTCTTCTTAGCTTGTAAAGGTACGGCCAACCAAAAAAAGGAAAGAAGAAATAGGAGTGTAGCTATGGCTAGGCTCTTTCTTCCTTCTTCAATGGCTGAAAATTTCTCTATCAGGGGACATGAGACAAGGACCTACTTGTGTGCTTGTCACCTAGGGTTTTGAGTAAGCAAATATTCATAAACATATGCAATAAATTAAACTACAACCATTCATTAAGAAGTTTTGAAGAAAAATACTTACAATTCATCAAGAAATAACCATGCAAACCCTAGTTGTAACACCTTCCTTCAAGAGAAATACCATAAAATGCCAAAAATGTCTTCCTTCAACAAGTGCGCCTCACCAAATCAGCCAAATACCCAAGAGAGGGTGCAAATTTCAGACCTCCTTGTGGAGTGAATGAGTGATGATGAAAAAATGAAGGAGAAAATCCTCCATTTATACAATATCATGACCTAATTTTATGTTTTAAGTCATGTAAAAGGCCGACAAGGCCAAAATACCAAAATCATACTGTTATACATTAAATTGTCAAATCTAATCCTAAATTAAGCTGAAAAGAGAGTAAAATCCCCTCCAAGGGAGACGTTAGCTCCATTTAGGGCAGATGGGGCATCCTGGAGCAAAATGTTAGCCCTCCTTGGGCTTCTCCAAGTTGCCACACGTGCCACTGCTGCCTGGTCTGCCTCCCAAAACGTCCATGATGCTGGGTGATGTCATGGTCAAGGTGGTGACGTCCTAGGCCTCCCATGGCCAACGTTCCATTGAGGAAGGGTCATCCCCCCTAGGTCAAGCTCTGCCAGGGTGCCTCTGGTGGAATGTCCTCTTCTCCTCTGGTGCAAAGCTCCGGATCCATCTCTATCCTGTATCTCGCCCTGATGGGGTTTCAACATCTACCCGATGGGCTCTTCAGCCGCATGGAGGTCCGAACTGATCATCTCCCCATGTGTACCGGTCCAAGATGGTGCCTGTCTGTCGAGCATGGTCCTGCACATCAAAAGCTACGCCCTCCATGGGCTCATCAGTCACACAGGGATCATAGCAATGTCAATCACATTTCATCATCAATATTAATAAACATATGCATAAAAACCCCTAATAGATCAATCAATAGCTCAAAGATGTTGCACAAACCTACTATACAAGTCTGGGAAAAGGGCAAGGCATCCTATTGGGCTAGTGTCCACTGAATAAGAGAAGTTCTCGGAAGAGACCTCTTCCAAGCCATGTAAGTGGATGAAGTGGTCAAGGGATGTCCAAGCAGGTGGGTGCAGGCCGAGGATGCAATGTGTTACTTGTGGGTGCCTTTGTAGAAGGTGATCTGTACCTGTCATGGATGCAATTCTTTCCAATCCCGTTCATGCCTTTTATTCTTTTTGTTATTTCATTTTTTTTTTGCCTTTTTCTTTCTTTTTGCTCAAGAGATAATCAGGGGACACTGCCCTGGCGTGGTGACCAGTGTCGACAGCGTTACCGACAAGTACTTTCACAGAAATGAGAAGGCTGGCTCGTGATGAGACCCCCTTTCCCTTGGGCATGCAACCAAAGGTCACTGCCCTGGCGTGGTAACCAGCTGATGGCACTGCCATACTGCTAGGTACCCATTGATCTAATAGGCTGGCTCGTGATGAGACTCCCTATCCTCTGGTTAGGTCTTGTTTTTATTATTTTTTAGGGTCCCTGTTGTTTCTTGTTGAGAAGCCTTTTATTGCTTTCTCGGGGATCCCTGGCTTTTACCTTTTACCAACTTGGTTTTACCTTCTGGGCCTTTAGCCCCTTCTTCTCACTAGATAAGTTGCAACCCTAAAAAAGGTCAACCCAGTGCCCAAACAAGTGGAATGGGACAGGTGAGCGAGAAACAAGATGGAAAAGTGAAACTGTGAAGGGAGCGGACAATGGCTTCTCAGAGACAACCCCAGTGGCTAACCAAAACCAATAGACACAGGCCTACTAAGACACCCTGTCAATCCCCAAAACATGGTCAAGTGGGCAAGTGTAAGATCCAAGCAGTTGTTAGAAATAAAAGGATTCAGATGCATACATTCAATGGTTTTGATGATCAGAGTGACACATACCATGATACCTGAACTAATTACCTCATAAAGCAAGAATCCTCTCTGACACAAGACCAAGCCGATGGTGGTGGAGGCTGCTGCTGTTGATAGGATATGGATGCTGGAAGAGAGAAAAGGTGGGCCTTGGTGCGCCCCTCTTGCTTTGCTAGTCTTTGGTCCTCTTCCCTTGTGCGTTTGCCTTTACCTTGGCTTTGCTTGTGCCTTTACCCTTGCTTGCCTTTGCCTTGCCCTTGTAGTCCTCTCAAGTGTGCCTCCCTCCAAAGATATGGTGCACACTTAGCTCAAGTGCACCCCTCCTCAAGCAAAAACTCAAAAAATGAGTGCGCCCTCCCTTGTCATGCGCCCTTCATCTCCCATCAAGTGCACCTCTCCTCAACAAGTAAGAACCATCCTCAAGGAGCACCTCTCCTTAGCTTGATGCACCACTTCTCCCAAGAATGCGCCCCTCCACAAGCTTGTGCAGCCCTCCTTAGATGTATGCGCCCTCCTCCAAGGTGTAGCCCATACTCCATGGTAGGCACTCCATGGTGGACTAGTGTCAAGCTGGAGCTCCTCCGAAACTCTTGACCTCATGAGCCTTCTCCTCCTCAAGATATGCGCCCAAGAGCTCTCCTCCTTCTCCTCTCCTCTCAAGTGAAGAATGAATCTCATATTTGCCCTATTACCTTCTTTAGCCTCTCTTTGGACAAACCCTAAAAGATCAATGGCCTAGATCCAATCTAGCCAAGTCTAATCAATGGGTGAGATCTAATCCAAAAATCTCTATTAGGAAACCCACTTTCCTGTTCAGGTTCTCAACCTGAGCTTTAAACTCTTGAAATCTCGCAAGGACTCCATCCTTGGTCTTCAAGAATTAAATCCATGTCTTCCGAGTGTGATCATCGATGAAGAGCACATAGTACAAATATCCATTCAAGGAAGCAACAATCATGGGTCCACAAACATCTATATGTATCAAGTCCAAGATCCCTTTGGATCTACTGTCACTGCTGGAAAAGTACCCCTTGACATTCTTGCCAAGAGCACAACCTCTGCAAACGCCATCATGCTCGATATGTATCTCTGGAAGGCCTGTCACCATCTTCCCTAGAGCGGGAAGGCCTCTGTAATGTAAATGAGCAAGTCTCCTATGCCATAGGTTGCTCAAGCAGATAGTATCATGTAACAAGGCCTGGACTGGTCGGACAGTCAATATGTACAGACTGTTTTCTCTAACACCAATCACCCGGGCCACCTACATCAGCCCCTTCCTTGGTGTCCCAGCCCTGTAGTAACCTACCATAGGCTGGCCAAGCCTCCTGGCCACCTTCTGCTTGCTGGCCGAGCTGCCAGCAAGCTTGCGGCCACCTCTTCGGCCTCCAAGGTCACTGCGGCAGAATATTTCTGGAGGGCCGAGCCTTCTAACAGTCCTCAAGGCTGCCCCTCTCCTCTGCTACAGCCTCCTACAGTTGGCGTCCCTTCCTCTCCTTAGAGACCTTCCCAAAACAAAGAAGACTGTAACAGAAATGAGGCTTAGAGGCCTCCATCCATGGCTGGACTGATGTTACCAACCAGCTGGTCGGAAATCACCAAAGTCTCCTCTCACAATGTCTCCATACAATGAATTGTCACAACGACCTCTCTCTTATTTATACAAGTCTAGGGGTTAGCTTGAGAAGCCCCTCCACAAGGGCAACACTAGATTAGACTTTCCTGTGTGTGTGAAGCCGCATCACAAACCCACAAAGCCCATCATCAAGTCCCCAAGTCCCCAGCTCAAAATCCAAGGGGGTTTTCACCAAACCGAAAGTGTGATGTGATGCCCATGACGATTCTCACATGCCCAGCATCTAGGGCCTGCGGGAATACCTGCCCGAGGCTACGAAAAATCAACAATTTTCTGAGTTGGTAAGGTTCAAGTACTAATTGCCTTATCATTTTTCTCTCTTTTTCTTCCATGCCCATTGAATAACAGACACCAATTGAAAAACACATAAAAAAAAGTTTTGTTTTTGCTGTTTTTGGGTACTTTTAGTGGCAGATCTAAACAGGTTTATGCATATTTGTGATTTTTATGAGCATACTTGGGTTATAACTTATTTTCTCACCAATCTGAGATTTGGCTTGCTGATCTGAAGCATGAAAAGGAAGAAACTTGAGTTTATCTTGCAGACTTCAGTGAGTTGTTTGCAGATTTAGAGCAGCATAATCATTGTTCTCTGAAGAATAATTGCTCTAAATCTCCCCTTAGGTCAAAGAAGCATTGGCCTAGAAGCAGGAGGGAGGGTATTAGTGACAGTGATACTTTTCCAAAGTGGTCATTCAACCTGCCCTGGGAGGTTTTCCAAGCGATAACCTCGAATGATAAAATGCCTGAGTATGCTACATCTGCTGCTGGCCTGTAGCTTTCTTATTCTTGCAGTTAACTTCTTTCAAGCAGATTGCTAGTTACTGCATACTTCAGCTGGATCTCTTCAAAGATAAACACATAGCAGTCTTATAGTCCAAGTCTTCTTAATTAGTCGAATCTAGTCATTACCTATCACACCAAAATGCATGCAGTACAAGATCCACTCCATGCAAACATAGGGAGTTGTTACCTGGTTTAAGAAGAATTCTCGTTTCTTTAATGCAACACTGACTGCTATATTACATAAGTTTATGAGCTTATCTTGTATCTCAGTTCAGAGATGTAAAAACATCAATCACTTTCAATCTATCTTCATTCTGATATGTCTTATTTGTTACATTTTTCTCTAGGAAGAAACAATTTGCAGTGGTTGAAAATGCTGGATTTTGGGATTGGACATTCACTCTCAAGGATGGAAACGGGAAAACACTTGCTGAAATTGATCGAGACTGGAGGGGTTTTGGCTTTGAGGTCAGTCTCGAAAATATTTGGTACTATAGCATGTATTGAATTTGACCAATTTAGGATGATACAATGGACTGAAAACCATTTTTATGAATGATCAAGCAGTTTTTCCTTAAAACTAAGATGATTGGAAGAGAGACAGACTTAGCTTATTTCACCAACCTTTTTAATCTTCTGACTTTTGCTGTTCTGATGCTAAAGTGAGTGTTAGCTCTCAAACTCTACCCCAGGAGGAAAAGTCCTAACCTCTGAAGGTGAGCCTAGAGATACTATCAGGCAAGCTACCCACTGTCACCTCAGTAGCCTTGCACTACACTTCAGACTAAGGAAAAAACTACCCTAGCCTAGGGGGGAATCCCTAAAGGTCAAACCAGACTAGGTCGTGTAGTAGTAAAAAGGAGCTCCCTAACTTAGTTTTACTGGGACTTTGGCAAATTTGAAACTAACGACTCTCAAGGAAAAAGAGAAGCTTAGGTATGTGTGAATAATATATCAAACTACCAATTATGAACAAGTTTAAAATGTATTTAGTTTTAGACATAAATGCTTATTTAAAATGATGCTTGGAGAAAACAGAAAATGAGTATTGCTCAATAATCCATACACAGGTATAAGACAAGTGTTCGATTTGCATCACGGAAATCAAAAAAGCATTATATCAATGAAATATGTATCTAGTGGCCAGGTAGATCATTAGTTATGTTTGCAAATGAAAAAAAACATAGATCATTCATTCATCACCATAAGCAAATCATGAGCGATTATATAGCAAAGGTGCAGATCTGTTTTAGGATAGCAGATACTATAGCAAAATTATACCAAGAGGTGTTATTGATTGCATCTTCATGAGACATTCTCCAGGTCGTTCTCCTTTGGACTGAGTTGAGACGATCTGTGAGAGAGCCCATGTGATGGGTGTGTCATACTCCTCTGGACTGAGTTGAGATGGCGTGTGGTCTCTTGTCGTGCTCCTCTGGACTGAGTTGAGCCGACTTGAGATGGTCTCCTGTCTGACTCCTATGGATTTAGTTGAGTCGACATGAGATGGCTCTCCAGATGGTACTCCTATGGACTTAGTTGAGTTAATCTGTTGAGAGTGACGTCCCTGTGGCTAAACACAGGTGGACGTGTCCCTAGTGGCTGAGCATTAGAGGATGTGTGGATCCCTTGCTATATTGTCTGAGAGTAAGATTTGTTGTAACCCTAATTTGTGTTGTAAAGGGTACAAGTTGGGCCCACGATGTAAAAGATAATTAATATTGTGTAATGATTAATTATATTATTCAGTTGAACAGGTCGGCCCTATTGTGCCAATAGACACATCCTTTTGATGTGATAGGTCTTGTATAAATAGGAGCAGATCCCCATTGTGGATCTAACTCACTCTCACACTTGTAACATTCTCTCAAGTTGAGTTGTACAGCTGAATTGCACACTTCTCTTACGCGCAAGTTTCTAGGTCAAGGAGCACCCTCTTGTGTGCTCTAAGGTTCATGGTGTGGGGGATCTTCTCTTGACTCTATAGCAAAGGGTTGCTGGGTTTTTCCCTTGATTGAGAAGGGTTTTCCCAGGATAAACTCTTGTGTTCTTGTGCATGGTTATTCTTCTTGTTATCTTGGTTACTGCAGCACTTGTGTATGGTATTGCTGCATTGTTTAGGGTTCAAGTACATGCTAAATTGAAATAAACTACATGTGCATGAGCTAAGCATTAAAGTTCAACATTAGGAACATTGATCCACATGTACTTTAAAGTTTAGAGTGTGATCAAAATGTCAATGTCTAAAGTGCACTTGCCAACAATCATTCAAGTCCAATCATAACCAAATATATCTCAAAAGGTGATAAATTCATAAGGAGTTAATGAGCGCTGCAGGATGAGGATATGCCAATAGCAAAGTGTTTGTGTTTAAGTGAGCTTTTTAGAACAGTTATAACCAGCAACATTCAAAGTGTAAGATCGAAGAATGTTACAGAAATATCTCATTCACCAGAGACCCTTTGAGGTGTATTCTTAACCATGGAGTTGTGTACTTAGGTTATGAGTTGTATCCATCAACAGAGATCATTCAAAACAGTTAGCTCATAAGCTTTTGAGGAACATTTATCGGAGGACGAATACAAATATGACAGAAAGTTTATTCCATTAGAACATGTCAATCAACAGGGACCATGGAAATGTGTGTTCAGAATGTGAGATTTGTGTGTGTTAGAATTTCAAGGGAAAACTAAAACAACAATATTCTTTTAAATTTCTTCACTACTGTAGATATAGATCAGCAATCAAAACACAAATTTCTGAAGTAGATCAATCACAAAAATAAAACAATAGATCTGAACATGTAGAAAACAAATCTAAGCTAGATCTGAACATCATTAGTAATAAAAACAATTCTGAACATTAGCATGAATAGATCTGATAATTAGCAAAGTAAAACTGAACATTACCCTGATCAAACAAAGAACAAATTTACCTTAGGTGTAATATTCCAGATATAAAATAGTATGCAAAACAGAAATAATTAGCTAGGAATGACAGATAAACAATGATATAACCAGAACAACACCACAATAATACCAGAATAACACCAGAAAGATCACTTTGATTACTGAGAGCAATGTTCACTTGCCTCTTCAAGGGGGCAACCTCCAATAGAGTAGAGATCTATTACAATAATATCCAAGACAAAACTTCTCATACCCTCGACTCCTATTTATACTAAATATGTCTATCAAAAGAACATTCTAGAGGAAGATCCTTCTAGAAGAGGAATCTTCTATTAGGTCTTCTTACATTTGACTTATTCTTCCTTATTGCTAGGCCTTATTAATATTGAACTTTATTACATGGAAATATATTATTCTACCTACGTGAGGGGTTAGGTCCCTAACATGTCCTCCCCGTTAAAAACAACCTTGTACTCAAGGCTTGATATGAGGAAATTGCTGCAGAATGGTAGCTGGTTCCCAAGTGGCATCTGCTGGAGTTGTATCTTTCCACTGGACTAACACTTTCTTGATGGTTCGCTGACGCAGACGACGCTCACGTTGGTCCAAAAATGCTTGTGGCTGTAGCCAAATGGAGCCTTCTTCTTCCAACTCAGAAAGGTTGGTTTGAGTTTCGCACTTAGTTCCAATCACCATCTTTAAGTAGGAAACATGAAAAACAGGATGGAGCTTAGAATGACTGGGCAAGGCTAACTGATAGGCTACCTATTCCACACGCTTGAAAATGGTATAAGGACCATATAATTTGGGCGCTAGTTTCTGACAATGGTCAGCCTTGATGGAATTTTGCTTGTAAGGTTGCAGTCGAAGAAACACCTGATCTCCTTCTACAAATTGACGTTCAGAGCAACCTTGATCTGCTTGTTGCTTCATGTGATTTTGGGCCATGACCAAATTCTCTTTGAGGGTACAGAGAATAGCCGCTCGAACTGTAAGCGTTTGGTCAATTGCCTGGACCTTCGAGACACCTGGCAAGTATGAAAGAACTGAAAGTGGCTTTTGTCCATATACCGCTTCAAAAGGAGTCATGCGGGTAGCTATATGGTAAGAAGTGTTGTACCACCATTCAGCTAGTGGTAACCATTGAGCCCACTGATTTTGCCTTTCCGATGCAAACCACCTCAAATATGTTTCCAAACATTTGTTGACAACTTCAGTTTGACCATCAGTTTGGGGATGATAAGTTGTGCTGAGATGCAATTGGGTGACTTGTAGCTTGAACAGTGCTTGCCAAAAATTGCTGGTGAAAGTTGGGTCGCGATAAAAAACAATAGAATGAGGCATGCCATGAAGCTTGAAGACTTGATCCATGAAAAGTTGAGCCACAGTGGAGGCTGTAAATGGGTGTTGAATGAAATATCCCTGATCCAGTTGATTTGGATATCTACTGCTGAACTACGGTTTTTGGTCACTGAATTTGAAACTCCGGGGGTTTGGAATGCATTTGAGTTACTGTGTGAACATGCTTGGTGATTTTCGCATGTGTGTTCAAATTTATTATGTGTTTTAGCAGTATTAGACAATGCATGCGAAATAAGGACAACACAACTCACTGATATATATATAATGCATAAAAAGCAGGAAATACAATAACAACTGGAAGCAGATATAATAATCGTTAGTTAGATCTCATGGATAGTCACTGGAATACAAATGAACTGATAAGAAATATCTGTGATCAGAAGAATGAATGCTGGTCTGTGCATGCACGAATAGATCGACAAAAAACAGTCTGGTAGCTCACGATAACTGTTGTAGAATTCATAAAACTTGCACTGATGGCGATACCCGTTGGAATGAGTTGGAAACTGTCTCAAAAGATGCGCCCTGGCCTCTAGGCTGATCCTAATGACTGTCAGATTGATGCTCTGACCTCTGAAGTTTTGGATGTCACCCCCTGGGGGTTTGTGCACCTCCTGGGCTCAATGAGTGCGCCCTAGTGATTCCACCGGCGGAATCTAACGATGTATAGCTCAAAACGATCGTCCTGGCCTCCTCTGTAATGGGTTTGAAGGGATTCCTTAGATCTACTCTGGAATGTCCCTTGGAACCCCAAATGTGCTTCCTCAAGGGCTGCGCCCTAAATGACTATTTTCTGCTTTCTAGGAGATTCCATCGTCGGAAACTGATGACAGGTGGCTCAATAGGTGCCCCCTGGCTAGCTCTCTAATGGGTCGGAGAGAATCGGTCAAATACTGAACTGTCTCAAGCGGTCACACAAACCCTTTCTCTAACACTTGCGCCCTCATTGGTTGAGCTGCGCAATCACCGAACTGGATACTGTAATGCACGGTGAAATACTTGGATGGTATCTCCGATAGGCTAGGGTGTGTCTCTCAACACCGAAACCGATCAATGATGGTGGTTTCCTCCAGAAATCCACAAAACAACAAGGGGGTCAATTTCCTCCTTCTCTGCAAATATCTCAACATCAAATCATAACATAATGTTGAATTAGGTCGAATTCCTCCCTTTATACTCTTCCCGATCTAATTCACCATTGACATCACTTAAGCTAGGCGCTTTTCCTCCTAAGGTGAGTAATTAATTAATTAAGTGCCCCTTTAACATCTTTTTGTTCTAATTCTTCGTTGACTTAGGCTTAAGTGACTTTTCCTATGCTTTTTGGCTTAATTCATCGTTTAGCCACCAAATCACCCTTATTTCTCCTCTTGTTCCCTGTTTGTGCCTGACTATAGTGTACGGGAACACATAGACTACTAAGTCACTCCCTGCTGGCCTACTCTTGGGAATGGGACATCACAGTCCTCCCTTCTCAATATTGCTTGTCCTCAAGCAACATCAATCCCGGGTGCTGCAAAATATGCTCTCCCTCCCATGTGGCATTTCCATAGGAATACCCCTCCATCTAATCAAGCACTCCCTGATGGCCCTTCTCCTCAACCTGTGCTCCCTCTGCTCGAGCACCTCCTCCGACACTAGCTCCAACTGACCCTCCTCATCCAAGGGTGGCAACTCCTCTGAAATGTTGACCTGCTGTCCCACTGCCTTTTTAAGGCAAGAAACGTGAAAGACGTTGTGAATCTTGCTACACTCCGGTAGCTCTATCTTGTATGCCACCTCGCCTACCCTCCTGATGACTCAGTATGGCCCATAAAACTTCGGCTTCATCTTCTCTGCTTCGCTCCTCTTCAAGGAGGACTGTCTGTATGGATGTAATCGCAGAAAAACCAAATCCCCTACCTCGAAACTGCACTCTACTCTTTGCCTGCCTGCATAGATCTTTTGCTGGTTCTGAGCTGTCTGCAAGTTCTCCCTCGCTGCCTGCAGAATCCTCTGACTCTCCTCCACCCAGTCTTTAGCCCTCGGGACCCTGCTGTCCCCAAACACAGTCTCCACAAAAGAGGGTGCATCATATCCATACAATGCCCTGAATGGTGACATCCTGATAGACATATGGCAAGTCGTGTTGTAGCAATACTCACCCATTTGTAACCATCTCACCCATGTGTGTTGCTTCCCTCCCACATAGTTCCTCAGATACCCCTCCACCCATTTGTTGATGATCTCTGTTTGTCCATCTGTCTGTGGGTGGTAGCTGGTACTCGTAGCTAGCTTTGTGCTTGTCAACCAAAAAAGCTCCTGCCAAAACGCGTTGATGAAGTTCCCATCTCTATCACTGACTATCTGCCTGGGTAAACCATGCAACCAGAATACCTCTCTGAAAAACAACTCTGCTACCTGTATGGCTTTGTAGTCCGTGGGTATGGCAAAGAAATGTGCAAATTTGGTCAGCCTGTTGACCACCACAAATATACAGTCCCTGCCCTGTAGTCGAGGAAGGCCTGTAATGAAATCCATGGAAATGCTCTCCCATTTCTTCTTTGGAATGGGTAGAGGCTGAAGTAACCACGCGGGGTGTGTCTGCTCGAACTTGTTCTGCTGACAAGTTGTGCACTCCCTGATATGTTTCAGTACATCATCCTTGAGACCCTTCCATGAGAATCTCTCCCTGATCTGCCTATACGTTTTGAAGTACCCTTGATGTCCTGCTGTAGGCGAATCATGACACATCTTCAGAACTTTCCCCTTCAGGGTAGATTCTGGAACCAAATAGATTCGGTCCTTGTAGAAAATGATGTCATCTAGAACCCGATACCTATCATCCACCACCTGTCCATCCATCACCTCACAAGCAAATTTGTTTTTGGAGTATTCCACCAACAAATGTGCTTTCCAATCTGTGCAAATGTCCATCATCAAACACCCCGGTGGCCTCCTGGACAAAGCATCTGCTGCGACGTTCCTCTTTCCCTTGACATACTCAATGTCAAAGTCAAAGGCTTGGATCTTCGAGACCCATTTCTGCTGTCTCTCACTGAGGTCTTTCTGATCCAAGAAATACTTGAGACTGTTGTGATCAATCTTCATTGCAAATCTGCTACCCACCAGATATTGCTTGAATTTGGTTAAGGCATGCATGATTGCTAGCATTTCCTTGTCGTAAATAAAGTAGAGTCGTTCCGACTCGTTGAGCTTCCTGCTCTCGAACACAATGGGATGGCCTCTCTGCATCAAAACTGCTCCAATCCCCACCCCTGATGCGTCGCACTCTAAGACAAACGATTGCGAGAAGTCTGGAAGGGCTAGAACAGGGCATGTGCTCATAACCTCCTTCATTTTATCAAATGTCTACTGTGACTCCTCTGTCCAATGAAAGGCACCCTTCTTGGTCAAGTCTGTGAGTGGTGCTCCCAACTGTGAAAAGCCCTTGACGAACCGCCTGTAGTAACTGCATAACCCAAAGAATCCCTTCAACTCTGTGAGGTTCTTGGGTGTTGGCCAATCCAGAATGGCCGTGATCTTCTCCTGATGAACCTGTACTTCCTGCTCACTGATGATATGCCCCAAGTACAATAGTTCTCTCATGCCAATCTCACATTTGGATTCCTTGGCATATAATGACTGTGCCTGCATAATGCCCAAGACCTTCGCCAAATGTGCCAAATGCTCATCCCACATCCTGCTGTAGATCAATATATCATCGAAGAACACCAAAAGGTATTTCCTCAAGTGCCCTTTGAAGATGTGGTTCATGCAAGACTGGAAAGTGCCAGGTGCATTGGTCAACCCAAACAGCATGAGCAAGAACTCAAAATGTTCGAAATGGCATCTAAATGCGATCTTCTCTATATCCTGCTCCCTGATGCTGATCTAATGATATCCGGATCGTAAATCAATCTTGGTGAAGAAAATTGCCCCATGCAACTAGTCCATCAACTCATCTATGCGCGGAATGGGGTACCTATTCTTGATCGCTTTCTTGTTGAGAGTTCTATAATCAATGCACACTCGCAATGTGCCATCCTTCTTCAGTACCAGAACGACTGAAGAGGCAAAAGGACTCGTGCTGGGCTTGATGTGCCCCATCGCAAGCAATTCTTTGATTGCTTTCTCAATCTCGTCCTTGAATCTCTTGGGATGCCTATAGGGCGCGGTGATCACTAGTGTAGCCCTTGCCTCCAACTCGATCGTGTGCTCAATTCCTCTATCTGGTGGTCTCCCTGGTGTTATCAACCCAAACACTGGCTCATACTGACTCAAAAGCTCTCTGATCTATGGATGGTACTGCTCTCTGGCCTCTGAATCCTTCCGCGTGGTGATCAAACACTCTGCTGCGTAGGCCACATCACCGTGACGGAAGATCCTCTCCATCCGTTTTGCCGATACTGCTCATGGTGCTCCTGTAGACATGCCTCTAAGTACCACTCTTGATCTACTGGCGTCTCTGAAGCTCATGGTCAATGTTTGATAGTTGAACTCAATCTTCCCCAATGAATATAACCACTGTACCCCCAATTCTACATCAGTATCTGACAGGTCAACTACATAGAATGTGTCTATCATGGTGTAGTTGCCTAGTTTGACCTCTAGGCCTGGGATCATGTCCAAACATGTCATCGTGTATGCATCTGCCACTGCTACGTGGAATCCCTCAAACTCCTTAGTGTGTAACCCTCTCCTGGCTACTAAGGACACATCTATGAAATTGTGCGTGGCCCCACCATCAACTAAAGCGGTCACGTGCTGCCCCTGTACAAGGCCCTTGATCCTGAGAGTGTTGTACCTGAGTACTCCCAAAAGGGTTGCTATGGTTCCCCCTTTCACCTCTCTACGAGGTTTTGTCTCCTCCTTGGGCTATGCCTCGGCCGGTATCTGAGGTTTCTTCGGCTGCTGCTCTGGCTCATGTGTGGTCTCATCCTTTGAATCACTTTCTGTTCGTGCCTTGAGATCCTCATCCTCCTCCTCACTTCCTGATTCTACTTCAATGTAGTGGATCTATCCCTTTCCCATGTATCTATGCCCTGGGACCCAAGGGTCTCTGCAAGAGAAGCAAAGCTTCTTCCTCATCAACTCCCGTCTCGTGTCATCATTCAGCTTGGACTTACCCTTCCATTCCCTTTGAGGATTCTTCTGATCCTTGTCTTTCTGTGGTACAAAGGGTTTGGTAAATGTTTTGGGTTTCATCATTGAATCCCTCAAGTCTCTCGTGCACACAATGGCCTCCTGTAAGGTGTGAGGCTTGAAAGCCTTAACCCATCCCCTTAGTGGCTCTGTCAATGCCTTGGTGAACAACATCACCAGTCTGTGCTCTGATATGTCTGATACGACCACTGCCTTCTGTTGAAACTCTGTGATGAAGGCCTCAACTAAATCGGTCTGCCTCAACTGTGTAAGGTCCTTGAAATGGAGCTTTGGATCTCTCTTGTCAAATCTCTCCATCAACCTCTCAATGAACTCCAAATATGAGGTAATGTGGCTGTGACCCAACGTCACCAACCCATGGTACCACCACTTGTGGGCCTCCCCCTCCAAGTGTAATGTGGCGAAGCTGATAGCTTCTGACTCTGTCATCGGGTTAAGCTTGAAGTATGTGTCAAGCTTTTGAACCCATGCCTGAGCTGAGCAACGTGATGATTCGTCGAAAGTAGGAATGTTCAACTTTCCCACTTTCTTGATGAAATCCATGTTGTGAGTTTGCCCGTCGCCTCTCTGTGCCTCCTGGGGTCTGTTTCGGTATCTAATCAAACAGTAGTCCATCAAACTCATGTCTGCATGGAACTCCGATCCTAGTGCCAAGTATTCTCTCCTGTACTCCTCGAATGGATCCGGTGGCACCACCTGTCCCTGACCCGACTGTTCTCTTGTCTGCCCTAGGTGTACCAAAGGCTGTCCCAATGTCTTTCCTGTCTGGAACTGTGGATATAAAGGTCGTGGAATCCTCCCAGACGATGTGTAAGCTCGGGCTGGTGAAGGGTTTGTATTAGCCCCTCCCTGAGATCCACTGGAGCCACTGGCCCCACCTCCCTGGTGTCCTCCTGAACCACTCGGCCCTCCTACGACATTGGCACCTATAGTGCTCATGCTATGCTGGAGCATCTGTGCACTAAGGTTCATCTGTTGTATGGATGTCAACATGTCTCTCTGTCCCCTAGCTAGGTCATTCAACATGGCCTGCGTACTGTCAAATGTATCTCAAGGCCTTTCCCCTTGCCCTCGGGTGTCTCACGCCTGTCACCCATAGTCCCCTCTATCTCGGCCTCTGTGTCTGAACTAATATGCTCTCTTTCCTCTATCTCTAACTCTGTATCCGACTGAGTGTGGAAGGGGGTGTAATCCCTTTGGTTTCTATCTCTCCTGTCTCTGCTATGACCTCTGCAGTACTGAATGTACTCTTCCCCAATATGTCCTCGACCCTCTGGGTATTCGTCACCTGTTCCCGGAATCATGGGGTCATGAGAAGCACTTCTTCACAGGCTGGCAGGAAGAAGGCTCTGATACCACTGAAATATCCCCGATCCAGCTGATCTGGATATCTACTGCTGAACTACGGTTTTTGGCCACTGAATCTGATACTCTGGGGGTTTCTGAATGCGTTTGAGTTACTGTGTGAACATGCTTGGTGATTTTCGCATGTGTGTTCCAATTTATTATGTGTTTTAGCAGTATAAGATAATGCATGCGAAATAAGGACAACACAACTCACTCATATATATATATATATAATGCAGAAAAAACAGGAAATACAATAATAACTGGAAGCCGATATAATAATCGTCAGTTAGATCTCATGGATCGTCACTGGAATACAAATGAACTGATAAGAAATACCCGTGATCAGAAGAATGAATGCGGGTCTGTGCATTCACGGATAGATCGGCAAAAAACAGTCTGGCAGCTCATGGTAACTGCTATAGAATCCAGAAAACTCGCCCTGATGGCGATGCCCGTCAGAATGAGCTGGAAACTGTCTCAAAAGATGTGCCCTGGCCTCTAGGCTGATCTTGATGACTAATGGATTGAAGATCTGACCTCTGAAGCTCCGAATGTCACCCCCGGGGGGTTTGCGGACCTCATGGGCTCAATGCGTGCGCCCTAGTGATTCCATCGGTAGAATCTGATGATGTATAGCTCAAAACGATCGTCCTGACCTCCTCTATAATGGGTCGGAAGGGATTCTTCAGATCTGCTTTGGAATGTCCCCTGGAACCCCAAATTTGCTTCATGAAGAGCTGCGCCCTAAACGACTGTTTTCTGCTTTCCGGGAGATTGCATTGTCGGAAACTGATGACAGGTGGCTTAATAGGTGCGCCCTGGCTAGCTCTCTAATGGGTTGGAGGGAATCGGTCAAATACTAAACTGTCTCAAGCGACCGCACAAACCCTCTCTCTAACACTTGCACCCTCACTGGTTGAGCTGCGCAATCACTGAACTGGATACTTTAATGCACGGTGAAATACATGGATGGTATCTCCGATAGGCTAGGGTGTGTCTCTCAACACTGAAACCGATCAATGGTGGTGGTTTCCTCCAGAAATCCACAAAACAACAAGGGGGTCGATTTCCTCCTCCTCTGCAAATATCTCAACATCAAATCATAACATAATGATGAATTAGGTCGAATTCCTCCCTTTATACTCTTCCCGATCTAATTCACCATTGACATCACTTAAGCTAGGCGCTTTTCCTCCTAAGGTGAGTAATTAATTAATTAAGTCCCCCTTTAGCATCTTTTCGTTCTAATTCTTTGTTGACTTAGGCTTAAGTGACTTTTCCTATGCTTTTTGACTTAATTCATCGTTTAGCCACCAAATCATCCTTATTTCTCCTCTTGTTCCCTGTTTGTGCCTGACTATAGTCTACGAGAACACATAGACTACTAAGTCACTCCTTGCTGGCCTACTCTTGGGAACGAGACATCACATTGAAGAGCACATAAATGAGCATACTTGGAAAGACGATCAATTATCACCATGGTGATTGATTTATTGCCCGATTTAGGTAATCCTACAATAAAATCCATAGAGATATCCCTCCAAATAGCAGGAGGAATCGGAAGCGGTTGTATTGTGCCAAGATATTTGACTGTTTCGCCCTTGTTGTGTTGACAAACATCACATTCAACCACAAAATTGCGAACGTCCTGTTTCATACCATCCTAGAAAAAAGAACGTTTGACCCGGTCATAGGTTTTGGTAAACTCAAAGTGCCCAGCGGTGGGTGTAACATGAAGCTCAGAAAGTACCGTGCATTTAAGTTTTGATTGTTTACTTAAATACAAACAACCTTTGTATCGAAGCTCATCATTGAGCCAAGAGTACCCTAGGGAGACTGGAGAATTGGCTTGCAATTGTTGTATTAGATGCAAACTTTTGGGATCGTGTAGCCATTCTCGGCGAAAAACTTGGAGCCAATCTGGTACAATGAAGGAGAGAGAAAAAAGGGACCCTTCATCTTCATATTTTCTGGAAAGTGCATCAACAACCACATTGTCTTTGCCTTTGTTGTAAATGATCTCATAATCATATCCAAAGAGCTTAGTCACCCATTTTTGTTGCTTTGAGGAGGAAAGGCGTTGTTCCAGAAAATACTTGAGGATTTGATGATCTGTCTTAATGTGGAAGCCTTGCCCCAATAGATAAGGGCGTCAAAGATCCACGACATGCAGAATAGCCAACATTTCCTTTTGATAGATTGACTTGCTCAAATGTCGCTCTGTTAGTTGTTTGCTGGTAATGGCCAAAGGCCGACCCTCTTGCATAAGGACTACACCAATTCCTTTCCCGGAAGCATCACATTCCAGGACAAAGGTCTTTGTAAAATTAGGAAGGTCCAGGACTGGAGTGGTGCACATGGCCATCTTCAAGGTTTGAAAAGCTTGAGCAACTGCTGGAGTCCAAGTGAAAGAATTCTTTTTAAGGAGAGCAGTGAGAGGTGCCGCAATCTTTCCATAATTCTTAACAAACTTGCGATAATAACCCGTTAAACCCAAAAATCCACGCAAGCTTTTGAGAGGCTTTGGGTGAGGCCAATCTTGCATAGCTGCAATCTTTTTAGGATCCACCCGAACACTGGCCTTGTCGACAAGATGACCTAAGTACTTGACTTCCGAGGTGCCAAAAACACATTTAGATTGTTTGAGGAAAATTTGGTGCTGAGAAAGTCGATGGAGAACTCGATCCACATGAGCAAGATAGGCTCTCCAGGTTTTACTATAGATGAGGATATCATCAAAGAAAACTAAGACAAAATGACGGAGAAAAGGACGGAAGACATGATTCATGAGGCTTTGGAAAGTGGAGGGGGCATTACCCAAGCCAAAGGGCATGACCAAAAACTCATAGTGGCCTTCATGAGTTCGAAATGCAGTCTTAGGAATGTCTGCCTCGTTCATAGGGATCTGGTGGTAGCCAGAACAAAGATCAAGTTTAGTAAAGACCTAGGCGCCACTCAATTCATCCAAGAGGTCATCAATGACAAGAATGGGAAATTTGTCTTTAATGGTGAGTTTGTTGAGGGCGCGAAGGTCAGGACACATGCGCCAAGAACCTTCTTTCTTAAGGACCATGACCACATGAGAAGAGTAGGGGCTTGTACTAGGGCGGATAACACCTGCGTTGAGCAATTCATGAACAATTTTCTCAATTTCATTTTTTTGGGAAAAAGGATGACGATGGGGATGGATATTGGGAGGAAGGCTTCCTAGGACAAGGGGAATGGAATGATCATGAACACCACGGGAAGGAGGGAGTCCTTGGGGAGTTGAAAAAACCACTTGATGTTTAGAGAGGATGGATTGGAGGTCCTGCGGCACATAGGGTGTCTCAGTGGCTTGTATGGCATGGAGTTGGGCAATAATGCCAGAATGACCTTTTTTGAGCATCTTTTCCATGCGATGGGAACTGATGATCTCTGGGGAACTGACAGTGATGCCTTGGAACTTATATTGTTGGCCCTCCTGGTCGAATTGCATGGTTACTTCCTTAAAATCCATGAGAATGGGACCCAAAGTCGTGAGCCATTCTGCACCCAACACAATGTCACAATGCAATGTCCCCCACCTCTTGATGAAGAGGTGATGAGGAGACTCAGTGGCCTGGGCATCCCCACTAGGCCATAGTCTCACACTAAGGGGAAAGGTCAACTAGGCTAAGGTTATATTCTTAAGTTGACTTGAGGAAAAAGGTAAAAAGGAGTAAAAGATAACTCAATGGAAGAATAGAAGTTAACCCTGGGAGTTAATCTAACTCAACAGAAGAATAGAAGGAAAAGTATAAATAGAAGGCTGGGGCACACCTATTATTCATTCTGGATTTGGTATATTGCTTGTTATTGCTCTTGAGCATACAGTTTGGGGGTTTTGCTGTACAAACCCTTGTGAGCAACTCAGTGGTGAAAGACCCACTCACCTTGTTCCACAGCCTGGTCTCGGGGATGAAAGACTCCTCCACACCATTCTACACTCAACATATTTCCACCTAGCGATTCAGAAGATAGCAGGGCCGTACTGTTCTTGAGTTTCCAGCAAGGGCGCACCATCATCTAGAGAAGGGTTCGATCCAACTGATCAGGAGAGCCTTTGGCCATTCCGTCACTTGGGTTTTACTTGCAGGGGCCCATCCATCATTTTGAGGGTTTTTCTGGAGAGTTATCACCATCAGATATTTAGCTTCAGAGTGGGATGACTTGGAGACAAAGGGACGTCCTATGATTCAGTAAATCTCAGATCTAGAGAGCTTCACCTAGAATCTGAGTCTGAAACTTCTCCTACGGGGTTCTCATAGCCCGATCTACATTCCTGGGAAGTTTCAGGGCATTTGGAGACTTCTCTCATCAGGGCCGAGCTACCTAGGGTTCCAGGCATCCAGGAGGGCACAACTTCATTAGAGGATTCAGAGTTTGGAGGAGTTTGCCTTAGCCTTTTGGCTTGAGATTTCAGGAGGGTGTTCCTATCACCCAGATCTATCAGTTGGCAGAGTTTGGGCTCATTTGGAGTCTTCTTACAGTTGGGCCGAGTTATTGAGGGTTTCAGCCTTCTATTGGAGCATGGCATCTTCCAGCTTGAGGAGTTGGCATTCAGATCTACTTGTATTGGTCTTCATCTATCATCCAGCCTTTGGGGGCATATTTTGTATTGGCGGGAGCATTTTGTAGCAGCGCATACTTATTATCTATCCGACCATCTGAGCATTATTCCAGATCGGCTATCTATTGTATCTGATTCATGCTTCTATAATAAAGGTCAGATCTATGCTTGTGTTTTCTAAATCTTGAATGTATTGTGATCTTGCATGTGTTGGATAAATCTTGTATAAACACCACTTAATAACTGGACAACTTCATTAGTCACCTGCACATCATACACAACAGAGGTAGTTAGTGGTTTCAAGCTAAAAAATTGGCTTGGGATCATTACAGTGGTATCAAAGCTCTGATCCTCCAAACCTGTGGAGGGATTGGCGCATGTAGAGGTATAGTGGAATGTTCATGGGCCGAAGGAAGAAACAAAATAGTGAAACACGGGCCGAAATAGAGGGCTCAGGAGATGACCATGAGCCGCAAGGCTTGGCCTATTTGGCAGCTGAATTCCATAAGACCCCGAATCTCACAGAAAGAAACTTAGTTCATCATTTGCAGGAGAGCCAAGATACAAGCCGCAGGGAACATGCCGTGATCACAGAGACCCTTAAAAAGGTAGATGGAAATTTGAAAAAAATTGATGAGAACCAGACCTTGATAACCAAGCTACTGATGCAGATGAATCATAAAGGGAAAGACCCTGAGACGTATGGAAACAAAGAAGCCAGTGGATCAGGTGGATCCCATGGGGAGATCCAGTATAATCCGGAGAAAGGCCCTAGATTTGAAGGAAGCCATGGAGGTGGATCGTCCTATGGGTACTTGGGTAGCAAGGCTAACCCCAGGCCATACATGCCTACGTTTACTGATGAGCAAGGGCAACAGGAAGAGGTGGATGATTTCGTTGAACAGATGGCACGATGTACCAAGGAGTACTACGGGTTGGATATGGTGATTCAAAGGCAGATGTCCTTGGATCAATATTGCCAACTCAAGTTCAGAAATAAGCCTAGGTC
>SNQJ01S0115659.1:38441-50832 GCA_010110895.2 Picea sitchensis | reverse complement strand
TAGAACACTTAAATCTAAAATTAACTTAGCAACTTAGGGACAACCCCCCTTGGCTTCCCTAGGAGTAAGCCTAGACGGAAGAGGTTCCAGTGAAGGTGACAGTGTGGGCTTGGAACCTAGACATTGTGTCTCCGAGGGCACACTAAGTGAGCAGGACTTAGCTCACGTTAGCAAGTGTGCATTAGGACGGCAACATGACTGTCATTAAGTCATCTGTTGGCTGAGAGATTGGAATTGGAACTAGAACTGGGACTGGAGCTATCAAGGAATTTGCTTCACTGTTTATTTCAAGATCATCATAATTGTTGAATATTTTCTCTGACGAGATGGATTCCTTGGGAGGAGGGTGGGGATTTGAATTATCTGGATATTCAATCATTTCAAAATCAAAATCCTTTGTTTCCTCATGACCAGTTAATGACTCATCTATAGGATCTTCTGGAATTTCCAGGTGAAATTCCCTTTCTTGTTCACTGTGAAGCTCTGGCTCTATAGGGTTTGAATGCTTAATATAAGCTTCTGCCTCTGCTAGGCGGGTTTCCATGGCCTTTAACTGCATTGCATGGACGAATTTCATGGCCTGAATGATATCTGTAGTTTTCTCATCAAAATCTGGTGAAGCATCTAATCTGACTGTCTTTATAACTAGAGGTTCCTTCTCCTTCCATTTTTCCATGAAAGCATCAATCAATTCTTTACAAGTTTTGACTTGGTTATCCTTGAGCTCCGTGAACCAATCAAGATCATCATTGTCAAAGGACAAGATAAACAACTTCATTTGTATATCTTCATATAAGGAATTGGTGCACCATTTATTGAAGCAATGTGAAACTCTCTTAACCTGATGTCTAGCATCAACAATGTTATTACTTTGAAAACAAGGCAAATTTTGTAAAGCATTTTCTGGAATTATATGTGGATAACCACTTATTGCAGAGAAATCAATAGGCCTATAAAGATCATCCATTTCTAAGCTAGACTTATTAGAAAAAAGAAAGGTCTAACAGAGATGGACTGAGACCCAAAAATTATTAAGGATCCTACGGGAAGACAGCTTGGCTAACTTCCTCCAAAAACACCTTTGGGTTTAAGGATGAAGCTAAGCAAACCATGAGTTCCTCCTTGCAGAATACTTTGTCAAATTATTTTGAAGTGGAGTCGCCAGATGATCAAGTCTATTATAAACAAACAAGAAGCATCAAACAAAGCAAAAAGCAAAAAGGAAAACAAAAGTCGTGTTTCGGGAATAGAAAGATTTATCCTCGGCAATAGCGCCAAAAATGTTGCCGTCCTTATACACACCCGGGGTAACGTGGAAGAAACCTTCAATCCACTTGGTGTGTCCTTGGGGGCAAGTCTCGAGTCAAGGTGCTGTTACCTGATCCTCAACTCCTCCGTCTAGGCCAAATCCTAGCGAAGCCAAGGGGAGTAGTCCCTATAAAAATGATCTAAGGCTTTTGTAACTAAGAAAGTAAAAGCACTTAAGTCTAGGAGTTTATTTCTTTGAAAAAATAAAACTTGATCATTTAACACTTAGCATTCATCATCATCATAAAGTACTTTGCTCATGAAACATACATAAATCAAATGATACAATATCTGCAAGATTTAAAGCATAAAGGTTAGACAAGATGCATAAGTGTAAATACTGCTCACATAAGATAAATAGATATGCTTTTTAACCAGTGCCTTAAATGGAGTCGTGGGATGTGTAGATTGAAAATTTTATTAATGTAAATTGATGTTCAATTAGTGAAGAGTGTTTGGCCCCTTTGGAGGCTAGCTCTTTGCTTGGACTTGCTGAGAGTTTATCGAAACCCGAATGGTCTCACCAATAAACTCACTGAAAGTGCTGGATGTACAACACGGGTAGCCCGTCTTACTTCACAGGTCACTTTCAGGCGTTTTCCTCCCAATGAACTAACAACTGCAAAGATTTTCCTATTAAGCTAGCAAGGTTCAATTACTTGATAAATGCTTGAAAGAAATAAATCATACACCCTGCTTTGTAACTTAAGTAAAAACACAAATACTTGAAAATAGAAAGATTTGCAACACTCTATATCTAAGTACCCTGCTTTGTGGTTGAGAGATAGATTTACAAGATACTTTTAGAAATTAAACATGGTTGCAAGATTATTGAAAAAGAAAGAGACTTGAAGCAAAACTAACTAAGCATGCATGATAGATTTAAGATTTAGTTAACATGCATGAAATTAAGAGTGTGTATTGTGTGTTCGATGTACTTGACTTGTGTGTTTGATTAATAGATTTAAGCATGCATCAATCACAAGAAAAGGAAACCAAACCAAAGACACAAATCCCCCTAATGGGGATGGAGAAACTGGGCACAAAAGGCCCGCTTTTATTGCATTATTACAACAGAGAACCAATGTTCTCTTTAAGATTTTAGCTCTTTAGAAAGAATTATAACTGGATCATTTAAAAAAATACAAGAAAGAGGTAGAAGAAAGGAAAACTTCGTTTGACGAAGTTAAAACCCCCCAGGGTGCCTCGGGAGCCTTGATTTCGCCAAATTTTGGCAGAATCTCCCCTTGGATCTGTTACTATTGCAAGAAAACAACAAGCAAGTCAAGTTAGAAAGTGATGAAAAAAGGTTTTAAACAATAAAAAGTTTATCAAATTTTCGGAAAAAATTCTAAGGCAAACTGGAAATTTTTGGGACTTTTTAGACACTTTTAACGAACCTAACCTAGGCTCTTCTAGTGGCTTATGTTTGCTTTTTTAAAACAGCAAACAAAGGACATCTAGATAGCTTGATATTTAGATTAAAACAAACAATAAGTTGATCTAAGTTCTAGGTGAAAAAAGACCAAAAAATTGCTTAAAATTAACTAGATCTATTCTTTGAAATTGACAAATTATAACTTAGATCTAGAAAGTAATGCATGTAGCCTTTAGATATTAGAAATGAACTTTATAACTATTCTAAGCAACATGCAACCAAAGAAAGATGTTAAGGGAAAGAAGTTTATCGTTTTTTTGGAGTTTCTGCTTGAGCCCGAAACACTTGGGCTATGAGGTTCTCTTGATGTGAAGAAGAGGGAGCTCGATCTTTGAATCTCTTGGACGATGACGGTTGAAACAACAACCTATAAATCCTCCAAGCTTGAGGAGCTTGCAACTATATACTTCAATCCTGCAATAAAATTGTTAAAGGTCTTCCCTACACAACAAAACTCAAACATGCATGTTAGTTTAACCGCAAACAAAGCATGCAATGTAAAAGTCTATGAGATAAAGAAGAAACAGGATAAATCAAACTAGATTAATCTTATCCTACTGTATGATAGCATACCTTCAAAGCCTTACAACTTAATCACAAAACTGAAATACAAGATACATATTACCTCATGAAGAAAATGACATTAAATCAAAGCATCCACACATTTGAGTCCACACACCAAAGATAGCTCCAAAGTCTTTATTATTCCAAAAATGATTCAATAATAGTACAATAGCTTGCCCAAAACCAAAGTAGGTTGAGGAGAGGTCGACCCTGCTTAAATAGCATTTGAGGTTATATTTCCAAAGTAGAGATGCGTTAGAGTTAGGGTTAGGGTTTAGGAAATGCGTGGGTGATGAGGGAGTGGCGCACTAGTGAATGGGTAGATGCGTGGGAGATGAGTGTAGTGTATGTGGAGGGGTGGAAGGTGAAGGGGAGTGATGTGGAGTGGAGGGCGAGTGATGTGAGGTGAAAGTGGAGTGAAGGGGAGTGAAGGGGTAGTTAGGGAATGCATGGGCCACTGGGATATGCGCCCATGCTCTAGGAATGCTCCAACTAGGATGTGGGGTCGAGTTCCCACATTGGGATCACCCCCAAGTCTATGTCATCTCGATTCTCAACTAAGTCGACCTCACCTTTAGCTAACTCGCCTTAGGCATCCAGTCAACCGAGGACAGGAGAAAAACATGTTTCAAACATGTTCTCCAGTTCTCCTAAAATCTAGGAGATTAATTTAATTACCTTTTTTCGTAATTTTCGAGTAATTTTGATTTTTTAGTGATAATAATCACTGTTTGTCTCGAAAGATGGGAAATAGGGGTTTACATGATACGCTGGACTGTAAAACGACTATAAATATGGCATCTTACAATGTTTGGTGCCATATTTTTACAATTTATTGACTCAGAATTAAAATATTCCATTTTTGTGGGAATTTAATTAATTCACCGAAAACGTAAAAAAACCTATCAAACTTAACCACAATTTCCAAATTACTCAATGAATATGTCCTAGTATGAGCTCATATACATTTAAACACTAGACATTGGATTTTCCATGCCAAGACTTGATCATCAGCACATACTCCGGCTCTAGAGTCAGTCTTCTGAGTGAAAAAATTTAGAAATTATTTAATCGCTCACTAAGGCAAGCAGAAAAAATAATTAACAAGTAGAAAAAAACACTCCAGAGTAGATGCTCACTCCTAGGTCTTAGGTGGCCAATAGCCTTTTACAATATCTCATACTCAAGACATTTATTACAATGGTGGAAATGCGGAAAAAGGGGTCTTTTGCAAGACCGGCTGAACTCTGAACTCTGTCATATGAGCAATGACTGCTCAATTTTTAGCGGCTCTTTAGGAAATCCAGCTTGTGCAAACTGGTGGATAACAGGATTGATTCAGAAGAAAGCCCAAAATTTATCCATATGTTCCTCAACCGTGGTTACATCATTACTAGTAACCTTGCAGGCATCCATCGAGGGTAACCTGAGATTTTACTAATATCCAAGGGTCTGAAATTACCCGAGTCCCATTGAGAAACCATGGTTGGCTTTGCCATCAATGGAGTCGCCAAATAATCCTTCTAGGATTATCAAAGGAAGTGAGGGAATCACCCTCAGTGGAGTCACCAGGTGAGCTTGTAAAGTAAGGGCTTCGGGAAAAGCTCACCAAAGATACGTCGTTGAGGAAAATTGACTCGATTCTACTCAGAAATGGCGCCAAAAATGTTATTGCACAATCTGTACTTGACCAAAGCCCTAGGTAAGTAAGGGATATTAGCGTAACAATAGGATATCCTATCACTGCCACCTCAATAGGAAATCCCCACTTTTAGGATTAGAAGAAAGTCTACCCCAAGGGAGGCGTGCTCGGTGGCCTAAAAGGCTGGGTAGAATAAGGTTATGTTAAGAAATACCCCCCCTCTCATTGGTCACCAAAGTCAACAAAGTCTACGTCTGAGAAATTGAGGCAAAAAAGTGTATTTTGTGTACCTACCTGGAACAAGAGAATATAGCATGCATATACAATAATCTCAAGTACAAATATGATAAGAATACCTCAATAGACAATAAACAATGACAATAAGTGCTAGCTGATATAAAATTGCAGCAATGTAAATGTTAACAACAACAAAAGGTGTTTTGTAACAGCTGTAGAAAATACACCTCAGAATTGCATAAATTTATAGTGAAAATTTAGCATTTGATGAATATATTAATTAGCAATTATCTCAAGCAATTTCTAGGTAGTTTGACTAGCAATTAGGGTTAGTGTTGCAGCAAATTAATGTTAGTATGGCTGTAGCAGTGTTTTGAAACAACTGCCACAAAGTTAGTGAGTTAAGCTAATCTAAGGTTAGATTTAGTTAGTGAAGGATTCAAAGAAGAGAGTATGAGAGTTGTTTGGTCACAATTCTTCACAAGAGCGAGTGGACAAGTGCCTTTGTGGGCTATGGAGTCTTTAACAGCAGCAAATAGTTGGAGGAAAGAACAATGATAATACTTGTCTAAGAAAATATGAAGTGAGATCTTGAGGAGTAGCACCTTAAGTCCTCAAAGATCCAAGCCTTAGAGAGTAAATTCAACTAGAGAGTAGGAACTTCTAGGCCCTAGCGAATTTTTCCTTTCTTAGACTCTTGAAATATATAATAGCAACAAGCCTCTAGAATAGGACTTCTAAAGTGCTAGCACTTTAGTGCTTTAGAAGCCTTATTCTAGACAAAAGATTCCTTGGCAATTAAAGGGTGGAAAAGGCCTTAAGAGAGAAAGAAGCTTTGGAAAGGGGTTTGGGTATCCCGGAATATCCAGCGAGGGAAACTTTTTGTGAAGTGACCATTTGTTCAAGAAGGTTTCCTAAAATTGATTCATGGTCTTCATGCCTTTATCAGGGAGACCCTCATACTATATTCTAGCATCCTCATGAAGAGTGGCTGAAAAGAGTTTCATAACTAAGTCTTTGGCATCATCACTTATAGGATTGATTTGGAAGAAAGCCCAAAATTTATCCATATGTTCCTCAGTCGTGCTTACATCATTACCATTGAATCTTGGCAGCCATCTCTCATACCTTGCAGGCATCCGTCGAGGGTAACCCGAGATTTTACTCATATCCAAGGGTTTGAAATTACTAGGGTCCCATTGAGAAGCCATGGTTGGCTTTGTCATCATTGGAGTTGCCAAATAATCCATCTAGGATTATCAAAGGAAGTGAGGGAATTACCCTCAGTGGAGTCCCCCGGTGAGCTTGTAAAATAAGGGCTTAGGGAAAAACTCACCAAAGATATGTCGTTGAGGAAAATTGACTCGATTCTCCCCGACAACGACGCCAAAAATGTTATCGCACAATCTGTACTTGACCAAAGCCCAAGGTAAGTAAGGGAGATTAGCGTAACAATAGGATATCCTATCACTGTCACCTCAATAGGAAATCCCCACTTTTAGGAGTAGAAGAAAGTCTACCCCAAGGGAGGCGTCCCCGGTGGCCTAAAGGGCTAGGTAGAATATAATTATGTTAAGAAATACCCCCCCTCTCACTGGTCACCAAAGTCAACAAAGTCTACGTCTGAGAAATTGAGGCAAAGAAGTGTAGTTTCTGTACCTACTTGGAACAAGACAATATAGCATGCATATGCAATAATCCCAAGTACAAATATGATAATATTACCTCAATAGACAATAGACAATGACAATAAGTGCTAGCTGACATAAAATTGCAGCAATGTAAATGTTAACAACAACAAAAGGTGTATTGTAACAGCTGTAGAAAATTCACCTCAAAATTGCATAAATTTATAGTGAAAATTTAGCATTTAATGAATAGATTAATTAGCAATTATCTCAAGCAATTTCTGGGTAGTTTGACTAGCAATTAGGGTTAGTGTTGCAGCAAATTAATGTTAGTATGGCTGTAGCAGTGTTTTGCAACAGCAGCCACAAAGTTAGCGAGTTAAGCTAATCTAAGGTTAGATTTAGTTAGTGAAGGCTTCAAATAAGAGAGTATGAGAGTTGTTTGGTCACAATTCTTCACAAGAGCGAGTGGACAAGTGCCTTTGTGGGCTATGGAGTCTTTAACAACAGCAAATATTTGGATGAAAGAACAATGATAATACTTGTCTAAGAAAATAAGAAGTGAGATCTTGAGGAGTAGCACCTTTAGTCCTCAAAGATCCAAGCCTTAGAGAGTAAAGTCAACTAGAGAGTAGGTACTTCTAGGCCCTAGCAAATTTCTCCTTTCTTAGACTCTTGAAATATATAATAGCAACAAACCTCTAGCATAGGACTTCTAAAGTACTAGCACTTTAGGGCTTTAGAAGCCATAATCTAGAGGGTGGCAAATAAAGGGTGGAAAAGGCCTTAGGAGAGAAAGAAGCACCTTATGTTTCTATTCAAGGATTTAAGCAAGCAATTTCATAATCTTCAATATGAAACAAGTAAATTTAACTACAAACATTCGATGCAGAAGAGAAAGTTTCAGACTTTACTCACTCCACCAAGAATAATCAAGCATTAAACACTTTAGCACCACAAAATAGCCAAGAAACATCCAAAGCATTGCCTCCAAGAGATAGCGCTTTAGTAATTTCAGCCAACACCCCAAGAGGGCGCAAATTTCAGTCGTCTCTCCAAGTGAGGAGAGTTATCCTAAAAATGAAATGAGGTTAGCTGTATTTATATGGAAAATCCTAACCTCATTTACCAAAAGTTGTGTCTTTTAATAAAACTGAGCCTACATATCAATTTGCTCATAAAATTAAAAAAATTAAATCAACTTTCCACAAAATAACCCTAATGAGGGTGACGTCATCCTTTCTAAGATGACGTTAGGCCTCCTCAAGGAGACATTGAGGTCATCTAGTGGAATGTTGGGCCTCCAAAGGCCATCCTCCGATGCACATGTGCCAAAAATGATGTCTAGGATCTCCCAACATCAAAACCCTAGCCCTGGGTGACGTCATGGGCTACTAGGGTGACATCCAAGGCCTCCAAGGGTTAACGTCCAGGTGGGAAGGGCTGGTAACTCATCGTTTAGGCCTGCCAGAGTGCCTCCAAAGGCAACATCTTCTTCCTTCACTGTGCAGATTGATCATCACGATCTTGCCCTAGGCATGGGGTCTCTGCATCCATCCTTGGGCTTCAAGCCCTCATGAAGGTCGGAACTAATCATCTCCTCATGAATACATGTCCACCGAACAAGGTCATGCAAAGAAAAACAGATACGCCCTCTAGGGGTCCATGAGTCACAAGCATCATGACAAGTAAGCCACATCTAATAATCAAACCACCCAAACATGTGCATCAAACCCCCCTTTTCAAACTAAACAAATGCTCAAAGACGTTATACAATTTGTCAAATTTAGGTGTGGGAGGGGTCTCAAGGCATCCTATTGGGTCAATCATTCCCCAAGTCCAAGGTGTTTCTCGAGAGAAACCTATCTAAGCCATGTGTGAGTGTGAAGTGGAGTGGGGTAAACTTTTGGTCATGGAGTTCATGACATACAAGGGTTTGTATTGTCTCATTTATGGGTGCCTTTGTAGAGGGTGAGTTGCCCTTCATCCGCGAAGCAATATTTTTCCAAGCCCATTTATTGCCATTAATTAATTAAGGTCCAAATCCTGGGTACTCCCAATAGTTAATCAATTAGCTTGCGGGGCAGTACCACATAGTCACTTGAAGGGAGAGGTACACAGAGTGCCATGGGGGTATAATCTAGCTTGTAACACACTTGTGTAGATCCCTCAACAAGCAGGACATCTATAAATGTGAAATTATGCTTTTGCAGGTCTTATACTTTTAAGAGATAATGGTTCATTGTTTCTCAAGGCCTCTTGGGCGAGCATCTGGAAGGTTTTATGTTTGGATTTTATCTTTTTCTAACTACTTTCCCCTTTGGGCCTTGAACCCCTTCTTCCCATGAAATGAGGTACAATCCCTTCTTGGGTCAGTACACCTGAAAATCCCAAAAGATAAGGAGACAAAAGGAAAGAAGTATGGAATGTGATAAGTAATGGACAATGACTCTTCAAGGAACCCCCTAGTAGCACCCTATTCCTGAGGGTGACGAACTTACCAAGATAACATGACACCCACCAGGGTTAAATAAGGCAAAGAGTATAAATTCCAAGCAAATGTGTAGTAATCAAGAAAGATCCTTTGCGACATGTTCAAATGCTTCAAATATTTAAGTGACACTTACCATGATACCCAGACTCATTACCTCATGGAGCAAGACCCATTACCCTCTAGGACCAGGACGATGTGGTGGATGATGGTGGTGGTGGTGATGTGTAGAATACATCAATGAAAAGGAAGGGCCCTCTGGGGCTATGCTCTGTCCATTTGGCTCTCAGCACTCTATGTCTGCAACCTGTGGGCCTCGAGACTTAATATCCTTAGTTACCCCTAGGTTGGGGGTAACAATGATGATAGGACAACAACCTCCTAGATAAGGGCACCACGCTAGCATTCTAACCAAGTTCAAGCATTCACCCAAACTGAGCCATCCGTATGTCCATGAAGCATCACCATGGGACTATTGCTGGGTGAAAACAGTTTTAAAGTGACCCCAAATGCTGACACCATGGGACTAGTGCTGGGTGAAAATAGTTTTAAAGTGATCCCAAACACTGACACCATGAGTAGGAGATATAGGCTGTTAGAAGTAAATCTATCTCTTTTGGGTATCGTTCCCATCCCCTTAATGCTGCCATGGTAGGAGCCATCTTATTTTGATCCATATGGACCTTGCAACTGGGCATGTGGCATTACCCCCGTGACTGCTAAGCTAAAGAGATGTTTCAATTCCATTCTAACCTTCTTAGCTTGATTTTGTATCTGTAAAGTGCTTCCTGCTCAAACTTTGCATAACATGTCAACTAAGCTTAACCTCAATAAACTCATGTTGATGCTTAAAGACAAAGATGGTTGTAACTTTTACGTATGCCCTTTCTCTGTGATATTCCGTTCCCAAGAGTAGGCCAACAGGGAGTGACTTAGTAGTCTATGTGTTCCCGTAGACTATAGTCAGGCACAGATTGGGAACAAGAGAGAGAAATAAGGGTGCATTGATGGCTAAACGATGAATTAAGCCAAAAACTTAGGAAAAGTCACTTAAGCCTAAGTCAACGAAGAATTAGAATGAAAAGGTGCTAAAGGGGGACTTAATTAATTAATTATTCACCTTAGGAGGAAAAGCACCTAGCTTAAGTGAGGTCAATGGTGAATTAGGTTGGGAATGATATAAAGGGAGGAATTTGACCTAATTCCTCATTATGCATTGTTATGATTTGATGTTGAGAGTTCCCAGAGGAGGAAGAGAGTCGACTTTACTGTTTTGTGGATTTCTGGAGGAAACCACCACCATTGATTGGTTTCGGTGTTGAGAGACACACCCTAGCCCATCAGAGATACCATCCAGGTATTTCATTGTGCTATTCAGGAGTATCCAGTGCAGAGTGCGCAACTCAGCCAGTGAGGGCGCAAGTCAGATTGAGGGTTTGTGGAACTGCACGAGGTCCGAGCTCAGATTGCAGTTTCCTTCTGACCCAGTTGAGATCTAGTTAGGGCGCTCAAATTGAGCCAGTTTCCATCAATTCTGACTGTGGAATCTTGTAGGGCGCATCATCCAGCCATTTAGGGCGCAACTCTTCCGATAGGACATTGAGGTTGCAGACGGAGCATCAGGGCAGATCCGGGGAAACCCTTCCGACCCAGTTCCGCATTTGGTGAGACGATCGTTTTGAGTCCTATAGCAGCAGATTCTGTTGGTGGAATCATTTGGGGCACATCCAGTGTCCCAGGAAGTGCGCAAACCCCCCAGGGGTCTAGATCCAGTGCCTTTGAGAGCAGATCTGACATCTGACTCTCATCCATTTCAGTCTAGAGGCCAGGGCGCTTCTATTGGAGGAGTTTCCAGCTCAGTTCGACGGTCTATCCTTCCAGACGAGTTTTCCAGTTGGTAGTGGTTATCGTATTTCTCCGGAATCACATATTTTCCCGATCGATCCGTGCATGCCTCAGATCTGCCTTCATCTTCTGATCACGGAAACCCCCAGTGTATCAGATCTGTGAGACAGAACATTAGATCAACTACAAATATCTTGATCAGCGGGATCATGGATATTTCAGTGGTATCAGAGCTTTAGTCCTGCTAGCCTGTGACTAAAGACAATGAGTACAACAAAACAACCATATGGCCGTGAGCACGTAGGTGGCGAATATGTCACTTACAGTAGGCGCAAAGAAAGAAGGTCTAGGCCTAACTTTCCTCTCCCTCCCAGTTCAGAGGAAGAGGAAGAGGCACATAGAGAAGCAGAGAGAAGAGCTGAGCGCGAGGCCGAGCGCGAAGCAGAGAGGAGGCTAGGTGACAGATATGAGCGACCAGAGTGTAGTGGTAAGGCCCCCATAGATCCAGATGCAACCTTCATGCAGGTTATCAGTGATATGTTAGCTAGTAAGCAGACCATGTCTCAGTCCTTGGCTCAGGGAGTGAATAGATTGGCTATGGTGGACATCCCAGGCACACAAGCCCCACATGTAGCACAGGGGAACTCAAGGGCAAGCAGTAGACCCCATTCACCCACTCGCACATACACCTCTGCGAGGAGGATTCCACGTCCGTTGTTTCCCAGTTTCCAGAGGGCACCCTCGGTAGCAACACAGATACTGATAGCACAGAGACCGCCCACTCATGTAGAGGATATTGCAGAGTATCGGAGAGAGTATGCAGCATTGGGCCGTGACTTCCATCAGGATATGATCCTAGTCGAGTATTGTGGGTTCAGACTCAGGAACCGCCCTAGAGAGACACAAAGAGGACGGTCGCAGCTGCAGCAGCAGCAGGGGCATAACATTGATTTCATCCGAAAAGTTGGTAAACTCACCATACCTTCTTTCGATGGATCGTCCAAATGCACCGCCATAGCTTGGGTATTGAAGTTTGACACCTACTACAAGCTCAACCAGATGACCGAGACAGAGGCCATCAGTTTTGCCACCTTACACTTAGAGGGTGAAGCACACGAGTGGTGGTATCATGGATTGGTGACATTGGGCCACAATCACATCACCTCCTACCGAGAGTTCACAGAGAGACTCATGGACAGATTTGACAGGAGGGATCCAGAGATCCATTTCAGAGATCT
>SNQJ01S0115658.1:9533-34315 GCA_010110895.2 Picea sitchensis | reverse complement strand
TTAAATGAAAGTGGGGAGTATATTCTCTTTTGAAATAGTGTAGAAGGTGAAATATATCATCTGATCAATGCAACTTAATATAATAATGAACCTTTGACAAATTGGAACTTAATATGAACTTAAAGTGATAGTATGAACTTAATGTGAGATGCTTTGCAATTTCGATAAATTGAAATATGCAAAGCCCAGAACTTTTTGTCTAGCAAATAAAAATGTCTGAAGCACAGCTTGCAAAAAGTAGACCTTTTAATAAATAAAGTAGAACTTGAGTTTTCTTCATTTATTGACAGGTGGTTGTGTAAATGAGCTTTTGACAATCACATCATTGAAAGGTTTTACCGCTAATATGGTGTGGCGCTAACATATATTTTCTCCAATTAATTTAGATGTAGGGAGAGAAGAATTTGAGTGTGTTTACCTACTGCATTTTATCAGTTGGTAGAGAAGAATTTGAAAAGAAATGGAAGTAACAGAAACTTATAACTAATTTCCTTTACAAATTACTTTTGCGAATGCAGTTAGTCATTAAACCATACCAGGATTTCTGCTTAATCACCCATGAATTGCCAGTCCTCCAACTACTTTCGGTTTCCACCCTCCTATCTAGCGGTTATATTCTCTACTGGTGTGGAGGTGGAATGGCCACATGTCTTTGATATTAGTCGCCAATCGACGTACACTAATCAAATTTTATCTCTTTATACTAGTACTAGTAAAATCGTCAAATGAACCTCAAAGAAAAGAAGTTCACGGGTCTAAAACCACGAGTTCCGTGAGTCCAAAAGGATCACGGGTCTAAAACTAGTCAGAACTGGATCATAGCCAAGTGCCCGGGGCTGAAGTGGATCGTAGCCGAGTGCCTGGAGCGGATTTTTAAGATTTGTGATCCTTTCATAGTGAAATGGAGGGCTCGTTGGAGATTGGAAGCGGTTGGCAGAGCCCTCTAAATTCACATACTTCTGATTTTTCGCATACTGACAGTACAAACGACGACTGGCCGAGCCCCAGAATTTCATTCGCATTTAATAAAATATATTAAATGAGAATATGAATAAAATATCAATATTTGATATTTTGAATATTATTAACCTAAATATATAATTTTGTATAAGTTAAATTTGATAAATATTTTCAATTGAAAATGTCATAAACGTCTTCCACCATAAACCGTAATACAAACTGTAATTTTTTTAAATTCAAAATTAAAAAAATGTAATATCGCAAAAGTATTATAGGTGGCTTGCTGGCTAGGATTGAATCGGAAACAATAATTTTCAGAAATGTTCTAAATCCTAACAGACACCCTAATTTACATAAACTTTATTTTCCAAAAAAATTACATCTAGCCAGGAATGAAACAAATGTGTTATCTTACCTTGGTGCCCACAACCCCTGCGACCTCGGCGCCCATGACCCCTGTGACCTCAGTGCCCATGATGCCCATGACCCCTGCGACCTCGGTGCCCATGACCCTTGCGACCTCGACGCCCATGACCCCTGCCACCACGACCGCTGCGCTCGCGACACAGAGCTCTCACAGAGCGACACAGAGCTAGAATAATTTTTTCTAAACATTGTAAATTCGATGTGTGGCTAATATATAAACCATCTTCTGGCCGAAATATAGTTCGGCCGAAAGATAGTTCGACCGAAATATAGTTCGGCCGAACAATGTTTCGGCTGAACTATCTTTCGGCCGAAAACTTATTGACGGAAAGAAAATATCCGGTTGACCAAATTTCTACACGCAAATCGACGACGCAGTTATTTCTCCGTTCGATTTGATGTTTATTTTTTCGGCCGAAAAATAGTTCAGCCGAAAATAATATCTTTCGTTTGAAAAATAATTTTAGTTCGGCCGAAAAAAGGTTTTTCGAAATTTTGGAGACTAAATTGGCACGAAAGTGTAACCCAACTTCATGATTCGACCCATGATCTGTGTATTAATATTCTTGAAGAGAACTAATCTATTATAGGCATAGGTTTATTTATTTGACTGAGATATTAAACAGATCTAACTTTGAGCAATCGGAGTTAAGTAAATCTGTACCTAAAAGAAACGTTTAGATGTATCGCTAGAATTAAAATTCAGAACAATTGTGCCCCTTAACGAAGAATTCCTTTCTAATACATTTAGGAATTGAAGAGAAATACGAGACATCAAGAATCTTATGGATCACCTATGTATTTATATATTATACATATATATACATTTGGAAAACCGTAAAGCAAAAGTAAACTATCTACATCAGAAAGGTTGATATGATATACGTCTTTTTCTTGTATTATATGAATTTTATACTGATCAATCGTATGAACCAACAACATGCAAATGAAATACTAGATTTGTAAAGAATGGCAAAATTTGAAAGTTAAAGAAATCTGGAAAACCCCTTTTTGTTTATCAGACGCTAAAATAGAAAGTACAATCATGGAAATTGACATCTATCATAAGATTTTATGCATTCTATATTCCAAGAGTGGTCTACCCTTTCCACAGTCAAAGTCTGTGGCGGATTAGAAATTGGTGTAACCCTTAAGGAGATCCAGAACAAATTTCAGGAGTATTAGATTCATTTTTGGTAGTGCAGTCTCACAATCATGGGTTAGACATTAAAACTATAGAAGCCTTGACTTCAACAATGTGGAATGATTACGCTGGGAAAACTTAAGTTAATGAAGACATTTATATAGTACGAACATAACCACGCATACTTTAGGAGTCTATATGTATAACCACATCAACAAGACTTACTCTAAATGAAAACAATTTAATCAACAACTGACACAAGATTGCATTAAATTTGATTCATTGTATATTCTACGTCTACCGTGTTTCCCAATATAGATTATGTCTAGAATATTGCTATGCAGAGACTAACAACAAACCTCAACAAAGAAATAAATTTACAACCCTTGTTTAAAAATTATGTACATCTAATGATTTGGTATCAGTCATATGACAAGAACGCCAGGTTAATAACCCAACACCACCACGTCTTTTCCAAATATTTCAAGAGTTCTCTTATTAGACACCAGAATACCTTTCTGAGCATGACCTGATTTAGATCCAGTGCCATTTTTCATTTCGACGTACAAAAGAAGTGAAGAATTTAGTTAGTCATGGAATATAGGTCTTGCCGAACTCGAATTCTTTTTTTTATCAAACACATAATATAATGATTGGGTGTATTATTTTACTTATCTTCGATTCACCATAGGTAGGCTTGCATTCTAAATAACAACCGTTGTTAGACCGAAAGGGGAGGAGTGAACGTGATCATGCTGATGGGTACCCTCACATCAAATAGGGCCCCATCATTAGTTACCATATCCAGTATAAAGAGATGGGTTTACAAGCATTGCGTTTTCATAAAAGTACAAGAATTCAAAGATGAAATCGAGCAAACATTAAACAAAGGGCGAATTGCATACAACTATACAGAGGAATAGAGAAGTTGTAAAAATATATTAATATTAAACATGAGTTTCGTGAGCCTATACACGATGCATTCCCTCCTCCTGATGATCAAACCATGACTAAGACCATACAAAAACCATAAACCATTGTCTGTGGAATGATATAGGAATTTTAACCCGAGAGGTATCGCTAATTCTAGTTCCACAGGAGGAAGTTATGAATGGTATTCGTTCTCCTCATTGGGGTTATGGTTTTTAGTAAGGACAGGGTACATTCTAAAGAACTCATCAAGGTGGGTAGACAAAGCTAGGATAAAGAAATGATATTTAGTCGTTATACAGAGAATACCCAAATACGACAGATATCATTGTCAAAACCAAACATCTATCAGTTTGCTAACCTCGAAAAAACTAAAATGCATTACAGTATGGCTTCTACAAACAATGATACAACACAACGCAAGTGGTAATGACAAGCATAAAGGAACACTTCTTACAAATAACCCTCGTAATCCCCAAGAAAACAAGAGAACGAAGGGTGGGAGTGTGACAAGAAGAGCTATCTACCCATAGCGAGGAAAACCAGAATTCCTCTGTTGAGTTTCAGTAACGAGGAAGTAATTTAATAACAGTCAAATGTTACAGTGAAAGAACGAATCTTACTAGGAGGTTGGATGAAAGATATTGCCTCCATCATGGAATTTACCCAGTTTTCCTTTGACAACATTTTTGGAGTCGTAGAGCCAAATCCTCTGTGAATCTACTCATTACAGAAATGAACCGCTATAACCCAAAGAAAAACCTTACCGCATAGATTAAATGTTGTTGGTACGAAGGAATGGTCGACCATGTGAAGAAGGGAACTTGGCCCATCCACAATGGATGAAGGGTCAGGTGATGGCCTCGACTCTCGCACACATCAGGGTCCATTAATGGCATGGTCAGTGTTTAACTCTCGACTGACTTGTTCCTGCCAGTTCAATTAATGGGTTATGGATGAAAGAAGCACCTGCATGTTTAAGGTAATTTTTAACCGTAACTAACACAAGCCTTGTTAACGTAATATTTAGTCATAATTTCATATGGAAGAGATGGAGTCAACAAACAGCTAACACAGGTTGTTGGTTTTCAAATAATCATTACATCAATATTAAACTGGGAAGCACTTACCCCAACCACATCCTTATTAATTCAAATATTTTGCAGAGGGGTATAACCTACCCCTTTACCTTTATTCTTGTTACATGAATCCTTTGATCACCTGGTTAAGGTTACGCATAGGGATTGGGGATATAAGTCCCAAAATTCTTCATAGTGGTAAGCAAAATTATATGGATATATAATTTTTATATCGGTATGAAAGTAAACATAGTCTGCACGACTACAAGTGAGTGGTTGAGCGTGGAGTAAGCACAACTTGAAATAATGTTTCAAAGGTTAAATTGGGTATGAAATTTAATCAACGTCAGTCAGGACCCCTTTTTCTTTTAATGACGAACCCATTCAAAGGTGAATGCATAAAGTAAGAATTTATTTTTTTATTTGACAGTTTTGAGGTTTATTACATATGGTATCAAAGAAGATTTTACAACACTTTGCCTTGAACAGGGCTACACTAGAACTTTGGCATATATATATATATTTTCTTATTGATGATAAACTAACAAAACTACATTGTACAAACATAATTTTTTTTTTTCGTGTCAATTATGGTAGCTCAAGACGATGCAGAAATCAGAATAGAAGGAAATCCAATGCAGGGACCTCATGAAGATCCAAAACAAAATAGTTATGGAAGATTTCCTACGGAAGTACTAGAAACAATGAGGAATCTTATTGTTGAGCTGCAAGTCTTTAAAGAAGATAATGAGAAATTGAAAAAATCACAACAAGAACAACAAGATATAAGTGAAGTTTTGCTATGCAGTATAGTGACCAAGAAATTCCCAAAGTATGATAACCATGATGAAGAGGTCAGCAAAAGGGCCTCCAAGAATTTTGGGCCTGAAACAGAAAAAGGAGACAGTTTGTCTGAAGGTACACCCTTAGCTGAGGACAAAATTAAAACAGACAGGAAAAGAAAACAAATAGACCACATTGAAGGAGAATTTAAAAAGATTAAACCAACTACCTTTGATGGAGAATCTAGGATAGGAGAAGAAGTCGAAGCATGGTTGTTGGACATCAAAAAATACTTCCAAATCTACAATTATTCCAATAATATGAAGGTCAGGATGGCCATCTACAATCTAAAAGGGAAGGCCATCATCTAGTGGTACAACCTGAAATTGGCCAAGAGCCTAAAGGAGAAACAGATGGAATGGTCCAACTTTAAGAAGTATTTCAAGAAACAATACCTTTTTGAAAGCTATTACGAAAGTAAAGCGAAATAATTTTATGAGTTATGACTCGTACATATGACGATGGAGGACTTCATAAATAAATTTACGGAACTACTAAGGTTCATACCATACATCCGAGAGGATAAGGTAAAAATCCAGCAGTTCTTAAGTTGTTTACCACAGTCCTACAGGGACAAAATTGAGTTTGACAACCCCAAATCCTTGAGTGAAGTATTCAGGAAAGCATGAATGTGCTATGACCAGTATAAACAACAGGCAAAGTTTCCCAAAACCTGGAAGGATAAGAAACAAGATCAAATGAACCAACAAAAGAAGGGATATCAGCCAGCTCCTTATCAGAATGCAACAAAAGGTTTTCCGAGAAAGGATTATCACTCAAATTATCCGAATAGTCAAGGCAGCGATAAACCGGTAAACCTGGGGATGAAGAAGTTTGGGGACAGCCTCCACGAGCCATTAAAGTGTTAGGAATGTGGAAAGCCTCATCTAAGGAGGAACTGTACATGTTTAAATTAAACAAACAAAAATGTTATTCATAATTTGTAGGAAGCCTCGACGATGGGAGACATGGGAAAAATCCTACATCGGATAAATGCAACCATAGATGGTCGACATGCTGACCACCAGTCCTCGATGGTAGAGATCAAATGTAAAATCAATAACTCTTGAATATTTGTCTTAATTGATCCTAGATCTATCTTAAGTTATGTTACTCCTGATGTAGTAGAGTCAAACAAACTTAAGAAACTGAAGCATGCAAAACCATGGCTAGTACAACTAGCAACAGAAACTAAAAGGAAACTAGTTGAATTTATTTCGGATTTTGAGTTCATCCTAGACGGTCAAAATATAAGGACAAATCTGAACATCGTACCACTAGGATCTTACGATATGATTATCTGGATGGACTAGTTGGAGCAGCACAAAGAAATACTAGATTGTTATAAAAAGTTACTTAATTATAAAGACGATTTTGGCACTACTAGAACAACCCAAGGTATACCAAAACCTATATCAGTCAGACAAGTTTCAACGATGCAACTCAAGAAATGTATGAGAAAGGGATTTCAAGTTTGTGCCATCCAAGTAACGAATCTGTTAGAGAAAGTAGATAAGCCAAAGTTAGAAGACTTTACTGTTCTATGTGGTTTTAGAGACATGTTTGTTAATGAGATACTAGAATTACCTCCTAGAAGGGAAATAGATTTCTCCATAGACCTACTACCGGGTTCAACCCCTATGTCAAAAGCACCTTACCGAATGAGTCTACCAGAACTGACAGAACTAAGAGTACAATTACAAGAATTGTTGGATAAAGAGTATATCAGACCGAGCGTTTCACCATGGGGGGCACTAGTCCTCTTTGTGAAAAAGAAAGATGATACTCTAAGACTATGCATCGATTATAGACAACTGAACAAAATGACTATTAAGAACAAATACACCTTACCAAGGATAAACAATTTGTTCAACCAAGTAGGTGGGGCCGAGATCTTTTCAAAGTTGGATTTACGATCCAGTTATCATCAAGTTAGGATAAATGATGAGGAAATAAACAAACAACTTTTAGAAAAAGATATGGACACTACAAATTTGTAGTCATACCTATCGGGCTCACTAACGCACCAACCACGTTTATGTGTCTGATGAACAGTATTTTCAGCTAGTACTTAGACAAGTTCATAGTAGTATTTATCAAAGATATCCTGGTTTATTCTAAAATGGAGGAAGAACATGAGGAACACTTAAGAATAGCTTTGCAAACGTTGAGGAAATACAAACAGTATGCCAAGTTTGACAAGTGTGACTTTTATCAAAAGGAAATACAATATCTAGGACATGTAGTTTCAGCAGAAGGCATTGTTGTAGACCCGGAAAAGATAAAAGCCATTATGGAATGCCCAGTACCAAAGGATGTGGAAGATATCCGGTCATTCATAAGAATCACCGGATGTTATCACAATTTTATATAAGTGTTTTCCAAGATAGCCTACCCTATCACGTCATTACAAAAGAAAGGTACCAAGTTTAACTGGTCGTAGAAGTGTCAAGATAGTTTTAACAAGATGAAGGAATTATTGACAACTGCACCCATTTTGAAGGTAGCAGACCCAAATAAAGACTCCATAGTATGTGTTGATGCAAGTAAAGAAGGACTAGGTGGTGTCCTAACTCTGGAAGGACATGTGATTTGTTATGAGTCCTAGAAATTAAAAGAACATGAGTGAAATTATGTCACTCACGACTTAGAATTGGCAGCGATAATACACGCCTTAAAAATATGGCGACACTACGTAATGGGAAGAAAAATTCTGCTATTGACGGATAATAGCGGTGTGAAATATATGTTTAGCCAACCAGAGCTCAATAAAAGGAAAGCCAGATGGATAACCTTCTTGAGCAATTTCGACTTCGAAGTTAGACATATCAAGGGCAAATAAAATAAAGTAGCAGATGCTTTAAGTAGAAGAGTCCACAAGCTATTTCAGATAAATATCAACATGGAAGAAAGTGATCTGGAACAAAGAATAAAGACAACATGTATTAACGATGGAAATTACACTAATATGATGGCAGAATTACAAAACAATATCACAAACTCAGATAAAAAAGATCTAAGTATCGACAAGAAGGGACTATTACGATTTAAAAACAGACTTTACATACCAAATTCAACAGAATTAAAAGTAACAGTCTTGGACAAAGTGCATAAGAAGCCTTACTCTGGCCATCCAGGTTACCAGAAAACAATAACAACACTTAGAAAACTATTTTACTGGCCTAATATGAAGGGTGAAACAGCGGAATACTTGGCTAGGTGCCAAGATTGTCAGCAAGTTATGGTCGAGCACCAACATCCAACCGACCTATTACAGCCATTACCAGTACCGTAATGGAAATGGGAGACCATATCACTGGACTTTATATTAGGTTTGCCTAAAACTCAGAAACAGAATGATTCTATCATGGTTGTAATCAATAAAATCAGTAAGTCTGGACACTTTATTCCTACAAAGTCTACTTTTAAAACTATAAACATTGCTGAAATATTCATGAAAGAAATTTTTAGACTGCATGGTATTCCTAAAATGGTGATTTCAGATAGAGATGTAAAATTCACATCCGTCTTTTGGAAGGAATTGTTTGCAGGGCTAAATACTAATTTGGATTTTAGTACGAGTTATCACAATCAAATGGATGGACAGACCGAGAGGACAAACCAAATAATGGAGGATATGCTCCACATGTACGTAAGAAAAAAACCAAACAAGTGGGAAGACTATCTGCACTTAGTAGAATTTCCTTATAACAATGGGTACGAAACTTCGGCCAAGTTGAGCGCTTTCAAACTACTGTACGACAAAAAGTGTATGACTCCAATTAGCTGGGATAACCTGGCTGACAGGCTCATGGTTGGACCAGAGATGCTCCAAGAAATGGAGAACATGGTGAGAAAAGTACAACAGAACTTGAAAGAAGCACACGGTAGACAAAAGAGCTATGCAGATCAAAAAAGAAGACCCTTGGAATTCCAAGTGGGGGACCATGTTTATTTGAAGGTCAAATCCCAAAAAAGCTCATTGAAGTTAGGAAACTGTGCCAAGTTGGCACCCAGGTTTTGTGGTCCCTTCGAGATATTAACTCGAATTGGACCTGTAGCATATCAACTCGCACTCCGAGCTAATCTAGGAATTCATAATGTATTTCATGTTTCTTTGTTAAAAACATATATTCATGACCCTACTCATATGATTGATTGGAACTTGGTGCAGGTGGAACCTGAAGGTGAGTTCTAGGTGGAACCCTTGCGTATTTTGGACTGGAGGGAAATAACACTTTGGAAGAGAGTCGTCGCTCAGGTAAAGGTTCAATGGAAGCACTTTAGTCCTGAGGAGGCCACTTGGGAGTTATAGGGAGATCTACGAAGATCTCATCCAATCCTGTTAAAAGAAAGGAACAAACACTAAGGACAATGTTTTATTGAAGGAAAAAGGATGTGACATCCCAAAATAAAGTATTTTTGAAATTTAAATTTGTTGGAAAATTATTTCATTTTTAGTAAATTCGAATTTGGAAATTTTTTGCCTTTTATGGCATTTCCGAATTTTGAATTTAATAATTGTAATTAATTATTATGACTGTTGGGCAAAGATCTGATTTGACCCAACTAACTATTTGACTACGACACTTGTATGAAAACAAAATATTTTATATTGATTGCAGGAGGACAAATGGAACAACCATTTTAAAAATCAGCTGACCATGACTCCATGAGTGGGGAACCTATTGGAACTACCTCTAGGATGATTATTATAAGTGGAAAATCAGAGATTTGACCATTGGAAGCCCCTCAAAATCAGGGATTTAGAAAGCTACAAAAATTCCCAAGGGAGGGAAAAGACCTTGGCAAAAGGATTTATTTTATGGATAAATAACATATGTGAAGAGGCAGGACGCTGCCAAGTATGTTGGGAAAGGAGATTATTGATTTTTTCCTTTCTTTTATGAACACGACGGAGTGAGTGTGAGGCAAGAGGAATCTAAGGAAAGTGAAAAACATTGTTGAGCAGGAGTCTTCCAAATTTGCCCTCATGGATTCATGGTCGGGCTAGGGGGTGAATCGGGCAAGTGTTTTGGCTTCCTTATTCTACGGTTGGGAGGAACATGGCTATTCCCTTTGTCTTCGTGCGAGCTGGTTCAAATATGTAAACCTTTCCCTGCTCTGTTTTTGGATGTTTTGTGTGTAACTAATATTATGCATCTAATTGTACTAAGTTGAAATAATTTTTCCATGGATGACATCTATTTGTGGTATGAAATTTATAATCACAGTCTAAATTTTAGATTGATCCCTCCCGAAATCTAGAATACTAGGAAAAATTATCTATATACGATTGAACTTAAGAGAGAAGATCCATCTACAGGATATGTTTAAATCTGAAGTTGAAATGCTAGTTAGGATGATCTGTGTATTAATATGCTTGAAGAGAGTCGATCTGTTATAGGCATAAGTTTATTTTTGTGACTAAGATATTAAATATATCTAACTTTGATAAATTGGAGTTAAGTAAATATGTACCTAAAAGAAACATTTAGATGTATCTCTAGAATTAAAATTTAGAACAATCATGCCCCTTAACGGAGACTTCCTTTCTAATACATTTAGGAATTGAAGAGAAATATGGGACAACAAAAATCTTATGGATCACCTGTGTATTTATATATTATACATATATATACATTTGGAAAACCGTAAACTGGAAGTAAACTATCTACATCAGAAAGGTTGATATGATATACGTCTTTTTCTTGTATTATAGGAATTTTCTACTGATCAATCTTATGCACCAACAACATGCAAATGAAATAGTATATGTGTAAAGAATGACAAAATTTGAAAGTTAAAGAAATCTCGAAAACCCTTTTTTGCTTATCAGACGCTAAAATCGAAAGTACAATCATGGAAATTGACATTTATCATAAGATTTTATGCATTCTATATTCCAAGAGCAGTCTACACTTTCCACAGTCAAAGTCTGTGGTGAATTAAGAATTGGTGTAACCCTTAAGGAGATCCAAAACAAATTTCAGGAGTATTAAATTCATTTTTGGTAGTGCAGTCTCACAGTCACAGATCGAACATTAAAATTATAGAATCCTTGACTTCAACAACGCGGAATGATTATGCTGAGAAAACTTAAGTTAATGCAGACATTTGTATAGTATGCACATAACCATGCATACTTTATGAGTCTATACATATAACCACAACCAGAAGACTTATTCTAAATGCAAACAATTTAATCAACAACTGACACAAGTAAAGCTTCTATTAAATTCGATTCACTGTATATTCTACCTCTATCGTGTTTCCCAATATAGATTATGTCTGGAATATCTCTATGCAGAGACTAACAATAAACCTCAACAAAGAAAGGAATTTACAACCCTTGTTTAAAAATTCTGTACATCTAATGATTTGGCATGAGTCGTATGCCAAGAACACCAGGGTAATAACCCAACACCACCAAGTCTTTTCTAGATCTTTTAAGAGTTCTCTTATTAGACACCATAATACCTTTCTGATCAGAACCCAATTTAGATCCAGTGCCATATTCCACTTCGGCCTACAAAAGAACCGAAGCATTCAGTTAGTCATGGAATATAGGTCTTTCCAAACTCAAATTCTTTCTTTTATCAAACTGGGTGTAATATTTTACTTATCTTCGATTCACCATAGGTAGGCTTCTATTCTTAATAGAGACCACCATTAGACCAAAAGGGGAGGAGTGAATGTGATCAAGCTGATGGGTACCCTCGCACCAAACATGGCCCCATCATTAGTTATAGTATCTAGTATAAAGAGATGGGTTTACAAGCAATGCGTTTTCATAAAAGTACAGGAATTCTGACATCGAATCGAACAAACATTAAACAAAGGGAGAATTTATTACAGTTATATAGAGGAATATACAAGTTGTAGAAATATATTTATATTAAACATGAGTTTCGTGAGCCTATACACTAATAGAATGAGGATAACTATTATCTTTAAAAACACAAGAACCAGTTTAAAAGAAAAGAAAAATTTAATTTAAACCACGGAGTAAGATGCATACTCTCCTTCTAATTGTCAAACCGAGGCCAAGACCATACAACACTGACAAACCATTGTCTGTGGAATGATATAGGAATTTTAACCAGAGAGGTATCGCTAATTCGGGTTCCACAGGAGGAAGTTATGAATGGTATCTGTTCCCCTTAGTGGGGTTATGGTTTTTAGTAAGGACAAGGTACAGTTGAAAGATCTCATTGAGGTGGGTAGACAGAGCTAGGATAAGAAAACAATATTTAGTCGTTATACAGAGAATACCCAAATACGACAGATATCATTGTCAAAACCAACCATATATTAGTTCTCTAACCTCGAAAAAACTAAAATGCATTATAGTATGGCTTCACCAAAACAATGATACAACACAACGCAAGTGGGAATGACAAGCATAAAGGCACACTGCTTACGAATAACCCTTAGAAGCCCCAAGGAAACAAGAGAATGAAGGGTGGGAGTGCGGCAAGAAGAGATATCTACCCATAGCGAGGAAAACCATAATGCCTCTATTGAGTTTCAGTAACGAGGAAGTAATTTAATAACAGTCAAATGTTACAGTGAAAGCATGAATCTTACGAGGAGGTTGGATGAAAGATATCACCTCCATCATGGGAGTTCCCCAGTTTTCCTTCGGCAACATTTCAAATTCACATAGCTAAATCCTCTGTGAATCTACTCATTACAGAAATGAACCACTATAACCCAAAGAAAAACCTTATCGCGTAGATTAAAAATGCCGTTGGTACGAAGGAAGGGTTGGCCATGTGAAGAAGGGAACTTGGTGCATCCACAATGGACGAAGGGTCAGGTGATAGCCTCGACTCTCGCACACATCAGGGTCCATTAATGGCCTAGTCAGGGTTTAACTCCTGACTGACTTATTCCTGCTAGTCCAATTAATTGGTTATGGATGAAAGAAGCGTCTCTGTGTTTAAGGTAAGTTTTAACCCTAACCAACACCAACCTTGTTAAGGTAATTTTTAGTCAGAATTTTATATGGAACAGGTGGAGTCAACGAACATCTAGCATGGGATGTTGGTTTTTAAATAATCATTACATTGATATTAAACCGAGCAGCACTTACCCCAACCACATCCTTATTAATTCAAATATTTCGCAGAGGGGTATAACCTACCCCTTTACCTTTATTCTTCTTACATGACTCCTTTGAACAAGTGGTTAAGGTTACGCATAGGGCTTAGGGATATAAGTCCCAAAATTATTCATAGTGGTAAGCGAAATTATATGGATATATAATTTTTATATCGATATGAACGTAAACATAGTCTGAAGGACTATAAGTGAGTGGAGTGCAGAGTAAGCACAACTTGAAATAATGTTTCAAAGGTTAAATTGGGTAGCAAATTTAATCAACGTCAGCTAGGACCCCTTTTTCTTTTAATGACGAACCCATTCGAAGGTGAATGCATAAAGTAAGAAAAAAAAAATATTTGATAGTTTTGAGGTTTATTACATCATCCTAGTGGTCATCCTACTCCAAAAGTACCAAAATATCATCTAAGGCATACTACTCGTAACCCTCATGCTAGGGCCATTTATAGCTACAAAATTGTTGATTATTTTTCTTACTCCCCTTCATCCATTAACATAAGTCCTTGCTATCAAAATTTGGGGTAGTCCCTTCTAAACATAACATCATTAAATTTGATTTGGATAACTAATAATCTAGGCTCCCATCTTTGGTAACATTTCAAATCTCGGTAACAATTAGAAACATCAACATTCATCAATGGATTATATATGAGGGAGCATCTTCTTGCATAATTTCCAAGAATGTATAACATAAGCAAGGCTCCTTGAATATAACCCCCTTTCCTACCACCCTTAGGGATTATGATGGTCATTCATCTCAACCCAAGGGAATTTTACAAAACATCCCAATAGAGCTAGTCATAAAAATTTTCTTGATCAATATTAATGTCATAGACACCCTCTTCGACTACTATATCCTCCTAGGACATAGTTACATGTACGCTCCTTTATTTCATCTATGTTTGAAACAATGATCTTCCCTCACAATGTGAAGGTCATCACAATATACCAACTAACACACTATGAACCAAACCCAACCATGAACTTGGATAACATCCTTTCATTTATTAGGTAACATAAGGAGTTCTAGTCCTTCATTGAAATGGGTCATGGGATATTTAAAGATTATTTTCTTCTTCACACTTATTAAGGTGAACCACCTTTTATGTCACCTTGAAATTCTACCCAAGTGTGCACCATCAACTTTTTTTGTGGTGGAACCATATTCTCCCTTGTTTATTCTCGAGAATTCATTTATGAATGGCCAACCACCTCCCATGCATACCATTTCTCACCCCCTCGACGAGATCCCATTTTTCTACCGACTGCTAGGAGTTATAGTGTATCAAGTAATTTCCACGTTCACTCTCAAACATTGTGCTAGGGATACCTGTGTGGTACTTTGAACATCCATCTATGGTAGTGTTACGAACACCCTCACCTCACATGGTTGTACAACTAGTACAAACTCTTGTCAACCCAACATTGAAAGAATCTCATCACACCAATGGGATAATGACTAAAACCATTGATAGAAAGAGGAAGAACGTAGGGGGATACTCAATCCATAGATCAAATACCTTCTCCTTTCACACTTTCTTATTCCCAGGTCATCCTACAAACGTATGGACCACACTTCGTGAACTAATGAACCTTATCGAAGTATGAACGGAAGCACCACTTCTACACACCCCTTCCATTGTGGATACTTTTTCAACACCTACAATGGAATAAAACACAACCCATAACCAGACATTGTGTGAAAATCACCCTTCTTCCATAGGTTCAAAATATGGAAAATACAATTACCATTGTCCTCATCTAGGAAACTTTAAGGACATGTTGGATGGAGTTCATCAAATGATGCTTCTAGAACCCCCCACCCAAACTACATCACAACCTACATTGGTCATTCAACAAGGTTCTTCTACTATTTACCATATGTCCACCTTAGTAAAATCACAAAGTAGTTTTTGATGCACACTTTTGTGGCTGATTTGACCACTTCACTTACCTTTTCCCATTTATTAGTGAGTATAAAACTCGTCACATGGATGGTATTATCGACCTTTTGGAATATCGCATTGCAATGAGAACCCATATCATTGCAGCCAACCCTCAATCATCACCTAACTCCTCTCCACAAGAGTAAGAACTATCATATTCCACTATTTCCTTTCTATTACACTAGTCATAGGAGCCCCAACCATTTCTCTAGAAATTTTTTGGGAAGAAATTATTCCCCCTCCTCTAGAATATGACACAAATAATTGTGTGCGCATTTTCTATATTTCCATAGTCATTTGTATCATACTTTCGATCCAATCTTCTTTTATTGTTTGTATCTCCTTTTATTATTTGTATTGATACCTGTTGCACATTTGCAAATAAAGCTACAATTGCCCAATGGCCAGATTCTCACTTCTCCACATTATCGACATCCATAGTACATCAACAACTAGAAACCTATCACACACATGTGCTATCTATGTTTCCAAAATGTCAACCTATCTAGTTTATGCCTTTCAAAAGTCACTCACTCGACAAGTATTATAGCAGGCTATCTCTATTTGTTAATGTTGTATGCCCAATCATATTTCTTTTTAGCAATATCTCTATTTGTTAATTTTGTACGCTCAATCATATTTCTTTTTATCAATACGCTCACTTGAGGGATTCAATTTCATGTGTGTAAGTACATTCCATGAGGCTCATTATGTCTCTTGAATACATATGGTACGTTAATTCACCATGGTCATTTTAGGTATATACTTTTTCAAATTGGCATGTTACGTACTCCCTTCAAGTTAATTGCATGATTTCAAGTTAATTTCATGATTTAGTATCATCTCCGCTTATATATACCTCTAAGATCTTTTCTTTCTGCCTACACGACAATTTTCCACACCTATGGGTTACCTTGGTTTTAGCTCCCTTTCCCATTATCAATATTGATGTTGTTACAAGATGTAGGACACGAGTCTTGATATTTGAACTTAATACTTTCTTCTCATCATCAAGTTGATCTATCTCCTTAGAATCCTAATGGTTTACATTTTCATTTTTATTATTTGTTATGTGGAATGTTTTCTCTCATTTTTATTGACCTCTCATCTCCCTCTCATTTCCCCCTAATGGTTTACATTTTAATTTTTATTGTTTGTTATATCAAATGTTTTCTCTCATTTTTATTGACCTCTTGTGTCCCCCAATATCAATAGACCATTTTTATTTGTTATGTGGAATGTTTTCTCTCATTTTTATTGACCTCTCATCTCCCTCTCATCTCCCCCTAATGATTTACATTTTAATTTTTATTGTTTGTTATATCAAATGTTTTCTCTCCTTTTTATTGACCTCTTGTATCCCCCAATATCAATAGACCATTTTTATTTGTTATGTGGAATGTTTTCTCTCATTTTTGTTGACCTCTTGTATCCCCCAATATCAATAGACCATTTTTATTTGTTATATGGAATGTTTTCTCTCATTTTTATTGACCTCTCATCTCCCTCTCATCTCCCCCTAATGGTTTACATTTTAATTTTTATTGTTTGTTATATCAAATGTTTTCTCTCATTTTTAATGACCTCTTATATCCCCCAATATCAATAGACCATTTTCATTCTAACTCATCAACCTCCCTCTGCCCATTTGTTCTTACTACTAATGCTTTCAAAGGCCGATCCAGTTGATTATGTCATTGGGACACCCATCTATGTGTTTCAACGTTCAACTCAATTGTTTTAACATTCTTTGATTCATTGATAATTGTACAAAATACATTTATTTATGGGAAAAAGTTATACTCATTCCATCTCACGTGATGGTTGGCATCGTTTCGCTCTGCAATAGTTCTAGTCTCGGTCAAGGAATTCATATTGAGTCACCGATACATACAAAAGCCTTCTTGTTTGCAACACCTCATGTGTCCTAGTATCGCTCATTGTGATCCCTAGAGATTCCACCCTAAACTACATTTTTTCATTAAATAACTATCGATACCAATTTTCCGAATACTTACTATACTTGATTGTTCCTTTAACTTCAGATTATTACAAGTCCAATTGTTTTTAACCACTCTCACTATAAGCCATCAATCATGCTCATCCCAAGGAAAGTGTTGATTCTCAACCTCACTCACACTTTTGACCTTTCCCATCATTATAAATACCCAACCTGAGTCTCTCGTCCATCTTTAGTTTATTTCAAGAGAGAATCTATCCTTTAAAGGTTTCGTATTCATTTCTTTGGACATAAACTCACACTTTTCGAGAAACATTGTGCACCTCATTTCTAATTATTGATAAGAATGATGAATCCTGGATGGAATGGGGAGATTCATAATTCCTCTATGGTTTCATTGGTCCCCTTGATGTTAAACATTAGTACATATCCACATAAATATGGTTATTACCTTGTGACAATTGCAGTTTCTAGTTCCATCCAAAAACCTCTAGGTTTGATGAGCCATCAATGCCATTAAGTATGACCACTTGTCAAAGTATTCGTATGGGGTTCCAAGAAATATTGTCCTCAAAATAGTGTTTTACTTCTAACGATTCTCATTAGAGCGATGCACATTTATATATCAACAATTCTAAAGTGGCAACATCATTAATGGCATATTTGAAAACTTCTAATGCTCGGAAAAGATCCTTTTGCAGATTGTTTTCTAGTGTAAACATGTTTTGGTAATTTCACGAGCATGGGACATATCTACCTCATTTGTATAATAATAATAAAAATATATATTTAGATATGTTTAATTTTATTAAGCGAGTTTTTTTATTCTTCAAAGGGAATTTGTCATTCTTACAATGTTTCTCTTTCTTTTTCTAGTGTGGTAGTATACCAACATTCAATATGGAAAATGATGATGTATTTTTATCTATATCACTTTCTCTAGTGTTGTAGTATACCAGCATTCAATATGGAAATTGATGATGTATTTTATCTATATCACTACTCTTAGCCTGTAGTGTGGTAGTATACCAACATTCAATATGGAAAATGATGATGTATTTTATCTATATCACTACTCTTAACAACATTACAAGAGGACTAAATTTCAAAGTTATTCTTGCAACTTATCTCTTCATATCCTTCATCTTCAACTCTATCTTGTTTACCCATAACAACATTCTTATAGTTGGACTCTTCGATTGAATAACCAAACACGTTTCTTCACTTCACTTTGATAAATAGAGTTCTATTAGAGAGACAAAGAACCCTCCCAATGAGAGTGGGATATTCCATAAGCTCAAATCATTCTCTATAGTGCAACTTATAATTTCTTTCCAATGGTATATAAATATTATTGCTTTACTTTTATTTCTTGGTGCAACTTTGGTGGTTTTTTTTTATTTTTTTTCCATTTAATTATTTTTTGCAATAGTTCTCATGTCATTGGAATAATATCCTAACAATTAACTATTATATATAAATAGACTTTTTTTCTCACCCATATGACAAAAAATATCAAAAAAAAGTCCTAATTGGTTTGACATCTCATATATCAAAAATCATCCCTTATTAATTTGAGAGCCTTGTATCTCATTGTTCCTACAACATAAAGGGAAACTAGATTTAACTTGTGTATGAGAGTGCACATTGTATTATTCTTGTCCAAATTCAAAAATAGTCTCAACTACTTCTTTTGTTTAATGAGAAGCAAATTGGTGGAAGAGTGAGAAAATAATTTAAAGTTAAACCCATGTGATGAGAAGTATATTTGAAGGATTCAATTGGTAATCAATTGAATTAATTAACAAACATTCATATTTGGTTAGTAATTTTTAGGAGCAAGTTCCTATCCAATCCCATTTTCATGTTAGATCATCAAATACAGTTCTTGATGGAATTTTGATTAAGGTTGGGTCGAGTTCATAGAATACAATGTTGTTTTCATTAACATTTCCATTACACTCCGCTCGTATCCATTCATACTCAAAGCACTAAGCTATAAAAAAATTTATTTACAAAGAAAACCAAACACCAAAATTAAACCTTGAAAGTAATTCAAAAGAATTTTATTTTACAAAAAATACAAAAGACCAAAAATAAACCCTAAAAATAATTTAATAAAGTTTGGTAATATCCATTAAGATCTAAGAGGTAAATAATTCTCTTTTACAAAGACAACCAAACACCAAAAATAAACCTTGGAAGTAATTTTGAGTTGGGATTGCACGGAACAACAAAAATTATGTAGAAATTCTATGTAGGTGATGTGAGTGGACTATTCTCATCTTGATTATGATAGATATGGTATAAGAGTGGTTGATTGTGATGACATGTCAGAACTTTACAGACCAAGCATGGTTGAAGTAGATAGAAACTTAGATGATATATTGTGATTGAACATAAATGTTTTCCTCCAAAGTGTTGTAGAGACAAAGTGCTTGTAAGATGTGCAAGAACTAGAGAGTTGTTTGCATGCAAGAAACAATTAATCCTAACAAAACAAGGTAGAATTATCTTTTTTTTGTGGGGTTGTTGAGTGTGGTCATAGTTGTTGAGATCTCAATAAAACAAATGAGCATGGATTCATTGATTTTGAAGATGGATATCTCGAATTCTGAGAGAGGTAAGAATGGATTTTGGTTGAAGATTTTGTATTTCCAGATCGCTCATAGCTCAAAGAAATTCACTATACTTTTTAATTTCGGGAACAATCCATATAGGAACCATGACTAGATCCATAGCCACAATAAGATCCTATATCAAGATGTAGAGTCAAATTTTCATCGAACAACCAAATTGAAATCCATGTTGTAGAGAAGGCACACTGATTTGAATTCATCGTCCAATAACTTGGAGACCAATTTTTTTTTAATGGGGAGGTGTGATGTGAAATGAAATGAGGTGTCATATGAAATGGATCCTAACATAAATGATTGGTAGTAAAACTTAACATAGAAAATAAATTTGACAATCATTTATCATATAAGAAAAATAAAATCCAACATGATAAGTAAAATGGAAGAAAAAAGAGAGAGAAACAAGGTGAAAAGGAAAAAATAAAAAGGTAAGGCTTGTTTTCCTATAAATTGTTGAAATTCCACACTCAAAAGGATTTTTGTTGGCTAAGAGGTGAAGATGAAAATGATAAGTTGTGTAAATTGTTGAATGACCCATGAGGATTCAACTTGGATTGTAAGAGTCGAAATGAAAATTGAGTAACTATTCAAATTTGGTTGTCCACTAAGTGTAGATCAGTTGGCAATATAGTGCATTATTAAGAAAATCCTTGTGGCATCATTTCTTCTAACATTGCAAATCTATGTATACCATCTTCGGAAAGTAGGGGAACTCATGAAGGTGATAGTGGTAGTAGTCATAATTGATAGGGATTGTGAATACCAGCCCACCCAATTGTCTAGTCCGTCCCATACAAAAGAAAATGACCATTAAAACTTGATTTTCCCATTTGAATTTCCATAGTAAAATTTGCATGTTTATGGTGTGTTTGGTTTTACTATTATGTATAATCTATGTTAACTTTGTAAGTGATATTAATGGCTAAAATCCATTATGAATTACATATTTTTGTAGATTCCTTCGTATTTTCATACTCCATGAATAAATGTAATATTTATGCATGAAAGAATGTAGTATTGATACTATTGGAAAAAATCCATGCACATACATAGTACATTCTTATTCCCAAGTGCCACTATAAATCATACATAGCACAAGCATATTCACTCAGACGTACATACGGATTGGAGGATAATTGGAGGTTGTACGTAGTTAGTATAGTCTATATCCAACTCATAAAGGATGACTCTATTGCGTGTTGTGTATTGAGTGTGTTGGAAATAGTAATTATAAGTAGTTGATTTTCACATTTTTTCCAGTTGATTTTGTGTGTTAACTCATAAAGGATGACTCTATTGCATGTTGTGTATTGACTGTGCTCGAAATAGTAATTATAAGTCGTTGATTTTCACATTTTTGACAGTTGATTTTGTGTGTTAGTGAGTTAGTGAGAAGATTTGTTATTAGGTTCTGTGAGTATGCAATTTTTGTTCATTAGTTTATTTAAGTTTATGCAAGATCAATTTAGTCAGTCAGGGGAGTCAATTAATGAAGTCGATCTTATCTTCTCCAGTTGAGTTAAGTAGATGAAGAGACGGTCAAATTAATTGTAGTCTTTAATGTTGAGTCATTGGAGTCGAATTAAGTAGATGAAGAGTCTTTCAAATTAATTGTAGTCTTTAATGTTGAGTCAGTATTACTTCTGTAAGAAATCTCAATTTTATCTTTATATGTTCGAGTATGTAGGAAGTGGATATGCAAAACTCTAAGAACACAAGATTTGTGTCTGTGAAGTCAACAGAAGTTTTTCGAGTAGAAGTTCATCATAGTTAATATTTTGTAATCCTGCACAAAAGTTTATCTCAATATCAAATATTTTGTACATTGACAATTTCATGTTATATTTATGAGTTTATGTGCTAAGCATAGCAGTGTCTTATTTCTGCATGCTTAAATAATTTCATTAAGTATTATATCATAGCTCACAATAATTTCAATAGGTTTCCCTTTGCATGGTACGTCTTGAGGGTTCAGTGATGAAGAATTTTTATTTTTGTGGTGCACAGTATTTTGTCACTGTGCTGGGCACAGTTTCCCTGAGTGCTGAAGATCCAAGAGACGTGTAGTTTGTCTATTAAAAATTTAGGGACACCATCAGTTTTTAAATTTCTCTCTCCTCCAATTGGATGGACATATCTTATGGGTATAATTTTTATGAAGCCGTCACATGCGTGTTTTAAGTAGTTGTGTTTAAAATTCAATTGGAACTTGAATATTAGCATAGAAGCACTTAAAGTGAGCCGTCCCAAGAAAATTGAATGTGCCATCCCAAGAAAATTGAATGGCATTATATATACATATCTGCAATTGGTTATGTTTAGGTTTTTTTAATTCATGTGTAGCTTCCTATAAAATTGAATTGGAACTTGAATATTAGCATAGAGCCGCCTCAAGCAAACTGAATGGCATTATATATATAGATGTATGGAATCGGTTATGTTTAGGATTTTGTTTATGTAAATGTAATTTTAAGGAGATTGTACTTATGAAGGAAGGATTTATTTTTTTAATATTTCATAATTTTAAATATTAATTTGATGTTTAGTTTGATGGTGATCTTAAAAATAAATTATTATTATTATTATTGTTATTGTTATTGTTATTATTATTATTATTATTATTATATATAAATTAAATTTTATTTATTTGTTTTCGCTACATTTTCTGATTAATTTATTTATTTTTCTCGTTAAAAAATAATACATCATTTTTTCCATTGATTTGATATATAATATGTTATAGAACCCTCCTTATTAATTTCATTTTTTCCATTGGTTTAATATATAATATGTTAAATACCCCTCCTTTTTAATTTTAGAGTGGTGTATCTCCTCTTTTCTACAGCATAAATGATAAAGGAAAGTTCTATTTACTTGAGGGTTAATGTGCAGATTGCATACTTCCTTTTTTTTAATGAAACGTAGAGTGAGAAAAAGATAGAGTGTAGACCATGTGATGGGAACCCATTTGAAGGAGTCAATTGGAAACCCATTGAATTTCAATTGGGCACGATTCCTATTTGGCTGCCGAGCAACTACGGTTTATAACTTATTCAGTACCCATTGCCTAGTTTTCCAATAAAGAAATTATCAAAAATAGTTGTTGATGACAAGAAATCATCAAAGACACTTGTCGATGGCATTTTGATTGAGGCTAGGTTGAATTCATGCATTAGACATGTGTTTTCATTTACTTCACCAATTTCTATTATCATGTGACATTTGTTTGCATTAGAACGTTACCATATGACATGATAGGAAAATAATCTTCAAGCCCAACTCGAATACTGTGATACATACTTCCCTTGTGGTGTCCGCAAGCATTTTCAACTCAAAATTATGCCATATTTGATATTAAGTAATACGTTATTTATTAAATGTGAATTAGATCTGAGTGTAAAGTGTTAAATATAAAGTAACCTCAAGAGGCTGACTGTACACAACTGTACTTTCTTTTCTTGATTTACTTGAGCCTCTTTAGCTCCGCTATTTTCCTTTTGCATAGGTCATCTTCATTAACTCTTCTCATTGTACTTTCTCCTTACATTCTCAATATACTGAATACTATTTCTGCTCTATTATTTCTCTCTACATTTCTTGCTTCACAATTTATCATGGTATCAGAGATTCAATAGTAAGCCTCTTCACACTGGATGGAGAGCAGCACGATCCTCACAACACAAAGCTTACATGGATCACGAGAGCACGTGACACAGACTTTTCACAAGGCTTGGAGAGTTGTTGTCAGGATGCTAAATTAAAGATTTTAAATGACCTGAAACATTGAATTGTCAAACCAGGGTAAGTAAACTTCGAGCTGCTACATTGTATGTGCGGGTAAGATTCTAATCCCTATTTAAAAAACTATCTTTAGAAGAAAACACAAACTTTCTCTGAGAAATTGAATCCTAATGACTATCCTGAAACTTATCATCTCCTATTTAATTCATCAACAAAAAACAGTCTTATTCTTAAGTGTTGGTGCTTCTATTCCTACTCAATAGTGTGATTTCACAAAACTATTCTACCACTACTTTTAATCATCTATCATCACCATTTATATTTAAGCCATGACAAAAAGAGTATTTCCTAAAATGCATTTAATCTGAACATCCACAATAAATCTAAATCTGTCTACACGAAAACAGAGAAACACCCTACTTACCCTACTGGTACCGAAAACTTCCTCTAATTTAATTGCAGCCTAACTATCCTAACTAAGCAGGGTAACTAACTATCCCAACCAAAACGAAGTTCATTCCAACTCTAAGTTATGTTCAGATTGGAAGTTGGAATCAAAGCAACCTAATTCGTGCTCTAAACTCTACAGGAATCGATCATGCGTTCAATACTCATCAACATAGCAGATATCAGTATGCTGGAAACGATACAGCTGAAGAGAAATTAAGCATGGTCTTGAACAAGTTAATTCTTAAACTTTACGCTATCATGCATGCAAATACCAAAACACGAAAATAAACTAAATCTACGATAGAGTAAAGCAGCGACTTGAACCTGTTTGGCGGGCCCAACCAAAAGGTACAAATGTTGTAAGGAACAACCAGAACTAACTATACCATTCTACGCAACCACTGTGTACACTTCACATTCCATTTGCTCAAAGAAATAGCTCAAATCGTAGGACAGTGAAATAATATAACACAACCAGATTATATTTAGAGGTGTGTTTCATAACATAACATAATTTAACCGTCTCTTAGGAGTGATCCT
>SNQJ01S0115657.1:0-28005 GCA_010110895.2 Picea sitchensis | reverse complement strand
ACACCACATCATCAAGCAGTTCCTAGATTTATGCAATTTGTTAAGTTAGTTAGGCTAAAAATAGATTTAGCACATCCTGGTCATTAATGATAGGATTGTTTGTAATTTGAGTTATATATACTTCATCGTTCGAAGTATTGAGTGTTGTTGATCTTCACACCCTGAAGCTATCAGACTGTAATATTTTTGAAGATATCTTCCATTAATAAAAAGGAGGCACTTTTACATGATTCTTGCGTTTATTTACTGGTGATGTTTTTATCTCTAAGTTGAATGTTATTCTCGCCTTGTTATCATATTGTTTTATGAATCTAATCTTTAGAAGTAACGAACGTTGCAGGATTTATCTCGTATACCATGTTTCTGACTCGAAATATTTTAGTGTTTTATCTTCCGGTGTTTTCAATAAATAAATTCTTAACTGCTTCTTTCTTGAAATTATCTTTCTCATATTTTCTGCTGTTCCTCATTTTTACTCTCAAAGAATTGAGTGATTATATTATCTCACCCTGTGAAAGTTTTCCTTTGCGTTTCTGATTTGGATTTCATCTTTATTCAAGACACAGACCCCATAGCCCAATGGATGTGTAGACTGTCTCAACCAACTCGACAAATACTACGACAACAAAAACTGACTTATTTATTTACCTAGCCTAATATTTGAAATTTGAAACATAGCTAAATCATATAGAGAGATCCCTCTCTAAAGTTGGAAGGGCTAGATCCCAGCTTCAAAAGTGGTTGGATAAAGTTACATTTTGTGGATTTCTTCTGTTGTCAATCTCTTGGAAATTTACAAAGTGCTAACAACTTCCATCCCTTGTAGTTCATATTTTGTTACTATATTCTTTTGTAAATCATTTGTGTCCCTACACATTTCTTCACCTTCATCAAGAGTCCAAGTAGGATTGTTTGGAGGCTTATTTGGTGTAGAAGTTCTCTTTTTTGGTTGCATGTTGGCCAAGTATCACTTTAAACCTTGATTTTGAGGTGGTTCTACTAGAAAATCTTCCTTTTATTGTATATCCAAAATTTCAGCCCTTCTGAGTATGAAATTTTATTTTTTGTATGTCTCTGATATTTATTCTCTGCAATTCCACAGGTCTGATCAAAATTGGATGTGCCAAGTGGAATTTACGGTAACTTCCCTACAACTTGCTGATTTGTTTCCTTTCCAGGATATCTCACTTGTATAGCGTGCCCCACACAAAATAATTGATATAAAATTCTGAAACTCACACCAGAACTACTATTGTATGTCCACTATCCAATGCAACTAGCCTCACTCAATTTGGATACTCTAGGATGAAGTTATTATTTTTTTACCCAGAACACCTACTTGAGACTAGTCAATAGGACTAGTCAGATACCCTATCTTCCACAGGGTGTATCTACAAATGTGATATGAGATAGAAGATGGAATTGTTACCAAAGATACCTTACTAATTTATGTGAATAACCTCTAGATTTAAGGGTTTGAAACATTACAGAAACAACTTTATAGAGAAAATTCCTCAATGGCTCAATTCAGGATGAGTCCAGAACCCTATCTTAGAAAGGATGTATCTCTGAAAGTATAAGGCCTCAGGAACTGAAATTTTAAGCCAATGTACCTTGATCCATAAAATAAATATCCTCCAAGAAGTTCCTTATGAATCATTGTATAAAAAAAGTTATAGTGAAAATTCCAAGGTGTCTCAAATGCAGTAGCGAAACCTCAAGACCTTGAGCTCTGATACCATATGTTAGGAACCAAATATCAATATAGCATAAAAAAACCTTAGAATACATAATCAACGCCTTGAAAAAGAGATAAATTTAGATAATAATCCTCTTCGAGGGGGAACCTCCTTATTCCCACATAAAATGTTCAATTACAAGATGATTCCAAATGAAAATGTCTCCTTGGTATATATAGGAGACTAGGAGGTATAATTACAACTAATGGACTAAAGCCGACATAAATAAAATAACATTACTAATGTAATATGCCCCAATTAAGTGGTAATGAGCCATTATTTAGGGCTTAACAAAATTTCTTCAAAGGGCCAAGAAGAGAGCTGCTGGGTTGAGAGGACCTGCACTTTGGAGAAAGAAGGACCTGTGATAGAGTTTTTCGGGTTCCATCAGGGAGCTGAAGAGTCAATCCAACTCATGTGTTGAGAACAATCCTAGACCGGGAGGTTGCACAGCCCCAAAGGAGAAGGAGAAGGGGGTGGGGTCTGCACCAGGTGGTATCAGAGCCTGATTTTCTTCTCAAGCGGAAAGAAGGAGATAAAGGAGATACTCTGATACCAGGTGGTATTAGAGCACATAATTGATTTTTTTAGGCAAGTGAGACAGAGTGCGATACTTTGTGGAGATTGTTGCAAGGTGTGCAACAGATGGTAAATATCCAGGTGGCCTGAAGGTGAAGAAATATGGCCGTTGGAGGTTATGAGTGCAGTCTAGGAGAAGTCTTCCCATAGAAAAGAAAAACTGAGATAGACAAGGAGCTTAGTGAAATCCAAGCCAAGATGGAGACACTAGTATGTAAGATGTAGCAGGAAGCAAAGTTGCGCTGGAGGTACAAGTGGCCTTTCAAAAGGACAACTAAGTGTCTTGTTTGAAATTTGTTGGCCAGGGGGGAAAAACAGGTGTTGAAGTGGTGGTTGAGATATGTCGAAAACCCCAATAGTGAGGGAAAGAGATTTGGGAGGAGTCTCATAGGTTGCCAGGTGGGCAATGCAAATGGGTCAGTTGATATCCTAAACTACTAGGAGGGCAGAGGAGACATCCCGAATTTCCAAGTGGGAAAGGGAGAATAAAAGAGCTCAACTGAGACTTCATGTCAGCAAGGGGTGTTGACAGATGGAGAGGAGGAATAAAGGCCTCATCCATATGAAGATTCATGTGGAGCTGCGAGCCGTGTGAATGAAGATGATGACAAGGTGGTAACTTTCATCACGGGGGAGAAGGATCAGAGGTGCGTTCTGGTCATTGGAGGAGTCGAGATATTCCTTCCAAGCAGCCGATGAGAGGCTAGCATGGATGTTTCAGATGCAACAAAAGGACAACAAGATGAAGTTGTCATGGTGGAGGAGGAACAAATACTGAAGTCTGTCCCAACAGAAGAGGAGCACCTAGTTAAGTTACTTACTTAGTGGGAGAAGGAGTTAAGGGAACTGGAGGATTGGTTGGACATTCCAGAACCAGAAGATGGCTTCCATGAGATAGCCATGTTGGAGGATACATACCAACATGGGTTGCAGCTGAAGGAAGCTTGAATAGACCCAACTGAAGAACTGACAGGGGTTAATCTGTCAGAGGAGGTAGCTGAACAACAGTTCAGTGGAAAGACTGGAGAATTGGAGTTTGCAACAGAGTGGCCAGTCAGTGTCACAAGGGATGAAAGAAGCATGGGGAATCAAGATGATACACCCATGAAGCGATATGAAGAGTTGCAGTCGAGTATTCTACACAAGACAAACCAGCCGATGAAGCAACTGGAAGAAGCCGTAGAGGAGATACAAAAGTTGATGTTGAGGTCAACAGAAGAAGCAAAAGAAAGGAGAAGATGGATAGAAAGGAACCTGCACGAGAAACATGGAAGATGCAGAAGAAACAACAAGATCAAAGAGGAGCAGAAGGACAACTCCAGGAGAAATTTTTGGATCCAGGAATATTTCCACAGAGTTGGGAAGCTCATGAGCAGAAGCTCATGAATTTTCATTTCTGTGGAGTATGATGCAGAAGCATCGCTGTACCTCAGCACACAACAATTGATTTGCACGAGTGGTGTGCATTCAAGGAAGGAAGAGGTGTCGCCCTCCCATTTTGCCTTCGGAAATATAAAGCATGATCAAGGCAATTAATGCTGATAGGTTGGAAGAGACAAGTTGTGCCTTCACACAAGCTGGAGATAAGGTCGCCATTAAGTGGTTTATGGTAGGAGGGATCTACATCCAATTCAGATCATATTTCCATCATTGTAATCTTCCCATTAGACATGCGTTTTGAACGGTGATTAGACACCACTAGCTTAGCTTGGAAGGAAGCTCATCGAGCCCCTCTTGTATAAAATTTTGTATTGTTTCTAGTAAAGCATGAATAGGAGATAGGGAGAGAAACAAAGGGAGTCGAGACTCAGTCATAGTCCGGACTCATATACTGTAATGGACATTCCACCATTAATAGAAAGTAACAGTTTTTAATGTTTACCGATTTCTGTGTAATGGATGTTTTGTTGTGAATGTCATTCGTATGCATTTGAGCTATAGATGTATGTTAGAAATCATATGCAGGGATATAGTTATAATCATCTATCTATGAGTGTGTTGGATTAAGTCTGGTTCTCAAGGCTAAGTGCAAGGAGTGCGCGAAAAAGGGTGGAAACTCTGTGAGACGACACAAGGAGTGCGTATCTGAACTTGGTCGATTCAGAAGAGAAGCTGCCAGGAGGGAACACCATGATAATTCACAGACTTGGGAGGAAATTTCAAGGTGGTTTGGTGCCTTGGAAAGAAAGATAGTGTAGGAGGAAACACAACGCAAAGTTACTGAATACTTTGTAACACTCTACCAGGAGGGCATAGAGAAAGTACGCGAGCGTACTAGAGAAACACATTCTGAAGTGTTGGAATCCTTAAGATAACCCTAGGGTTGCTAAACACTCTAATTAAGGAAGGCTTTGCAAGAGTGCATCAACAAAGGAAAGGAGATTTCTTAAGACTTCTGGAAAGGCTAAGGGAGAGGTCGTCGAAAAGATTAGTCGAGCGCAAGGAGTGTGCCAAGGATACTTTAAGTTCATATTACAAGATCAGGAGGAAGAGAGAGAAGTTTTCGGGAGGGCACAAGAAATTCCACTGAAGGATGCAGAGGAATTGAGAACCTCAAAGGTTTTCAAGCTGAGCAAAGTCGCAGAAGAAATTGTGCAGAACTCTGCCAGGAGTGCAGAAGAAGGTCAAGAACAATATACGTCTCGAGAAGAAATTGCGCTAAGTGAGTGTTGGGCCTGAGATATGATAATCTTCATGACGTTATTATACACCTTTTTCCATATGTATATATGCATTTTTATCTTTCAAAGGAGCCTTTTGAAGAATTTTATGGTAAAATGATATAATCGACATGAGGTATGTATAATTCGTGTTTTGTGATTCAATCAAGTTTAATTTATCATATTTTATGGTTTCCAAGAGTTAATTCATGTTTTTCTACTATTACAAGGCAAAACGCACCATGTTTCTTGGTCCAACACTCGTCCTGACACTTGATCCAACACTCGTTCTAGTACTTGATCCGACACTCGTTTCGACACCCAGTATTGCACAAAAACGCAAGGCACGTTGGCGGTTATGGTATTGGCAGCCAGTGATGGAAAAATAGAGCACATGGGTTTTGTTTTTCATTGCCCCCTCCAACTACTAAGCTCAAGACAACTCGATTTTAGTTGTCCAAAGAGGGCGATTATTGGGTTCCTCCGTTTTGTTTGTTATGGCCTCATTTAATGTAATTTGACAAATTTAGAGGTGGTTCGACCCTCTTGTGGTTGACCACCTGGGTTGTAAGCTTATAAATACTGATAGGATGATCATTAGATTGTGAACCAAGTAGCATAAGCATTAGAATTGCTAGAAAAATGATTTTGCTTTGTTTGAGTTTTTACATTGCCAGAATAGTGCCAGAATTGCGTTTTTGACTTTCATAGTGAATTCGGCCTGTTGAAGTTCGTGGTGTGCTTGTAGAGGGTATCCACGACTTGCTGGGGGGCTTACTGGCAGTCTGGTGATGTTTAGTGTGTTGTTTATATATTTCATAATTTAAATTGTCTTATTTCTGGTACATGCATGTTTTATGTTTTATGTTTTAATTAGCTAGTTGTGATTTAATTGTTTTATTGTTCTTTTGCAGGTTAGTGTGATGAGTTATGTTAGCATGAATTAGTTTTGTAGGCTAGGGATAGACTTGCAAGTATCTATACTAACCCCATATGCATCTAGATATCAGATTACACTTTTATTCATGATCTTACACCCAAGTTTAAAACAAAGTTGTTTTTAGAATAAAACAGAGTTCTATTTGGGTTTCATTTGACAGGGATCTTTGATGGATGGATAGATTTAATTTCTTAATCATAATTTTCTTGTCTTAGTTTTAGATATAATTCATTTGTTTAGTTGTTGGTTAATTGTCAATTTACTTTTTAATAAGCATAGTTTAATTTCTGTTTTTAATTCATTTTCTTATCATAGCTTGAATGATTAAAATAGACATAGTATAGTTTTATTTCACGCAATTTCCTTTCATAGATTAAAATGAAATTAAATTCCTTAATTAGATAATGATGATCTCATTATGTTGTTGATGGTTTATACATGAATATGAAGGGTATTTAACATTACTTTTATCATGGCTAAGTTTGCATTGGACTGTTTCCTTCACACCTTTCATTTTTCCATTGAAATTAGTATTGAGCTTATACCATTAGAACTGTCCTTTGTTGTCAAGTGTCATCGAGATATCATCCGTCACCACCGAAGGCATTCACACAACCATCAACATTATATTTGAGTGTTTCATAGATTAAAGATAGTTTCTTGCTTTCGTAGATTATAAGAGATAGTTTCTTGTTTTCCTAAGTTTAGTTGTTAGTCTTTCTTGCTTTCAATAAAATAGATTTCCTTTCATGCATTGCATTGAGCATTTAAATTTCCTTTCACGCAAGAGAAATAGTTTTTCATTAGGCATTTATTTCACTTGCTTCTTAGTCTAGGTAGTTTTTCAATGAGAAGTTTTTGCTTACTTGTCCCTTTGCTTTAGTAGGATAGATAGCTGCCTTTGCTTACTTGTCTTTTTCTTTAGTAGGGTAGTTAGGTGTTTTTGCTTGCTTGTCTATTTTCTTTAATAGGTTAGATAGGTGCTTTTGCTTACTTGCTTATTTAATTTATTTCATAGGGTAGTTGCTCATTGAATGTAGGTTGACAAGTTAAAGGTAGTTTTCTTTCATCATTTGCTTAATATGCTTAGTAGTTTACCTTTGCTTACTGTCATGAAATAGTTTTCTTTACATAGAGTTTTCATTCGCTTTCTTAGGAACTATCCATCAGTCCTTGGCCCAAAAGTACTTAGGTTACCTAGTTTCAATTTGCTTAGTAGGGTTTGTTCATTAGATAGGTTTGCTTGAGTAGTTTAGCCCTAGATAGCTGCTTTCCGTAGTTAGACTATACTCCTACCAACCTTTTTACCTTTGGCATATATTTTGCTACAACTCTAAGTTTACTTACCCCAGGTTGAAAATTTAATTGAGGGTATTTTAGTGTCTTTTTAAGTACATATAAATCACCTAACATTTTGGTGCCATTGCCGGGGAGTTGTCTTAAGGTAAGAAGTAATTAGGAATTAGATCATCCTTAGAAATTATCATTAGTTTGGTGGTGGGGTAACTTTAAGACGAAAGGTAAAAACCTGTGCATCTGCTATAGCAGGTTCCCCCAAACCCAATAGTAGTTTTTTGTTTTCTTTCATGAATAGACCTAGGAATCAAATGGTAGCTTTTTCTTTTTGTTGTTGCTTTCTTTCATGAATAGGCCTAGAGACCCACAAGGTATATACATTAAATCAAAATCAAACCTTTCAACCAAGGTTCCTTCAGATATCTTTGGGGGAAGGAACATTCTGCTTATAAAATATGCAGACCAATACTGAAAAATAGGAGCTAGCTCAACCCAAAGAGATAAAATAGTCTCTGAAGGGACTAACACGGGGATCACTATAGAACAAGAAATTGAAGCATCAATCATACTAGGACAGGAGGCAAGACCACTCGAGTCTTCCATAGAACCAAACAATACAACCTTTTCTTTTACACCACCACCAGGGGACTCTAATTTTAAGGATATCATAGAACCTGAACAGGTGAATCTTTTGTTTGGTAGCTCAACCAATGTAATTATCTCTCAAATTGACAAAAAAACTTTGGCACCTATAATCTCAACCGACTCGAGTAGAGTCCCAGAAATCCAATCAGTAGGAAGACCTTTTCATCAAAGAGAAACTTTGTTCTCTTCAAAGATAAAACCACTTAGGTACTCTCTTTTTTTAAACCAAGCCAATATGGGTGATCAGGAGGACCATGACAATGTAAGACATGGGGAGGAAGAAGAAATTGGAAACCGAACCGAAACTACCTTCAGATTTTTGATTTTAGACACCACTCCGAATGTCAACATGAAGAATATTCCTCTCTCAACACTACCTACCTTTTATGGTAAAAACATTGAAGATCTAGACACCTTCCTATTTGAATTTGACATCTTGTGCACTAGCTACAACTATGTACACGATGCCCAGAAATTAAAACTCTTTTCTGCCACCCTCAAAGACTCTGCATTAAGATGGTTCATGGGATTGGGAGAATCCAGCATTAGGTCTTGGGAATCCATGAAAGACATATTTCTTAAGAAGTACAAAGACTACTGCAAGATCAAAGAGTCTCGTAATGACATCTTTAAAGTCCAACAGTTAGAAGATGAGACCCTTGAAGACTATATGGAAATATTTGGTTATATCTCCCAGAAGTCAAAATACCATGACCTTCCAAAGGATGCAGTTAGGGATCTTTTCCTTAAGGGAATTTCAGAAGAATATTTAGAGATGCTTAACCTGATGGCATCAGGTGATATTTCTCATAAATCATTTTCTCAAATATGTGAAATGTGTAAAAACTACTCAAGGAGTAGATCCAAAACAAGGAAGAATGTCTGGGACCCTTACAATAGAAGCTTAAAACCAGTTAGTTCAGGTGGTATCATGAGAGCAGAGATAGTGAACCTTTTAGAAAACTTTAAGATGGACATCTTAAGCACAATAGGTTCCCATTTGGATACCCTTAAACTCAAAAATATACAGGAGGAGGAAAATGTAGTAATGAACATATGTTTCCCAAGATGCAAGAGGAAGCATTCCTCAAGGGAATGCCCATTAGATAACATTTCAGTTTGTGTCTTCTATACAGAAGACCATGTGACTGAAAAATGTCCATCATTTCTTGGTTTATTAGCCATCTATAGGAGTGGAGATCCTGGGGAGTCTTCTTATGCACCTAGGAGGCCATGACAGCCTAGGAATCAACCCACATACCCAGATCTATAGTCCCAAGTTCCACCCTATTATCAACAACAACAGTGGAACTCACTAGGTTTGAAAAACTAGCCTACTAAGTACCAACATCCTTGGATTCAAGAATGGAGGGGAGGACACAACCAAGGAAACCCTCAAGCTCCACCTATCCCTATGTACAACCATCCTTATCCTCAATTCTCATCAAACACTTCACAACTTCTGCCAGGTTTTGTTCCACCACCTTTACCTCCTATCCCACAACAACAACCACTCCAATTTCAAAATGCAAGCTCCCCAAAACTGACACTATTACCGACACAGCCAACGCCGAATCCCAATAATAAATCCCCCTCAACCTCTTAACAATGTTGAGATGCATGCCTTCCCGACATATGTTATTATTCCTCTTCCATTACAGGAAATTCAACTAAGATCGGGAAAATTTATAGATAGGCAGAGACCTTCAATAGTCATCCAGGAAGAAGAAGAAGAGGAAACCACCCAACAAACCACAGATGACACTAGGTGGGAATATGTTATTATCCTGAAGAATCAAGAACCCAAGCTTCCCCAAAATGAATCTTCACAAATTGCGAAGGTCCCTCCTTATCCAAACCGATTGGTAATCGAGAAACCTACCACCCGAATGAAATTTGACATTCTTAATGAATTGAAAAATATTTGTGTCAAAATTCCCCTACTTCAATCCATTAAAGAAATTCCAATCTATAGTAAGGTAGTCAAAGAATTGTGTATCAAGAAGCCAGGTAGGAAGAAAAGGGATCCTCCTACAGTAAATTTTGTAGGAGGACTCTTTGAGTACATATCAGAGCATCGAAAGCTAGAAAAGTATGGGAATCCAGGAAACCCCGTAGTGACCATAACCATTAAGGAGGTCTCCATTAGAAACACTCTCATAGACCTAGGGGCAGCCATCAATGTTATGACCGCTACTACCTTGGAACAATTATAGTTACAACCTCTTCTTCGGCCTACCCCAACCATTTTGGAATTAGTAGATAAGACTAGGGTTATACCTGAAGGGTTTTAGATGATGTCATGGTTACTTTAGCCTCATGGGAGTACCCTGTAGATTTTCTTGTCATTCATTCAAAGTATCCTGCCCGAGGCCATCCCATTATTTTGGGAAGACCTTGGCTAGCCTCAACCAATGCATTTATTGGCTGTAGAGAAGGAGAAATGACCATCGCAAATGGTCTCTCTATCCAGAAGCTCACCATTTACCCTCCAACTCAACCTATTATGGAAAATATATGGTGGCTTGAATGTCCATATGAGAATGAAGACTGGGAAGAACCTGTATTGCCTAGTGACCATGCAAGGGAACTTCAGGAGCATACACCAGGAAATGTGCTAAACCAATTCATTTATGCTATTACATGTGTGGATTTTCCACAGTCTTTTCCCCAATTTGCGTACATGTTTGGGGAAGAATTTCAAGAACAATTAGATCCATCCATTTTGTCTTCGACATCTTTTATTTTTGAAATAGATGAGTTTGTCGTGTCTTATACTATGCCCTACAAGATTAGTGCAGGGAAATTTTTACATATAAACTCCGGGCTAGATACAGACCAACATAAATAGTTAGTAGATATCCTTAGAGAACAAACAAGAGCATTTTCCTAGGAATACACTGACTTGAAGGGCATACACCCTGACACATGCATCCATCATATATACACCCAGGGGGAAGTAACACATGTTAGGAAACCCCAGAGAAGGATGAACCCAACACTCAAAGACATAGTCAAGGAGGAAATCCAAAAGTTGTTAAATGTCAGATTTATCTATCCCATCTCTGACAGTAAGTGGGTATCCATGCTAGTAGTGGTTCCAAAGAAAGTGACCGGGAAATGGAGAATTTGTGTTGATTTCTAGGAACTCAATAAGGCCACTCTAAAAGACCACTTTCCTCTTCCTTTCATTGACCAAGTTCTAGATACCTTGTCCGGAAAGAAGTATTTATCCTTTCTAGATGGGTAAAGTGGGTACAATTAGATTCTTATAGCACTCGATGACCAGGACAAGACTACCTTTACTTGTCCTTGGGGCACCTATGCCTATAGGGTCTTACCATTTGGATTGTGTAATGATCCTGCCACATTTCAATGAGCAGTATTAGGAATATTTTCTGATCTTATTCATGATTGTGTGGAGGTCTACATGGATGACTTCACAGTTTATGGAAAAACTTACCAGGAATCCTTAGACAACTTAGAAAAAGTCCTCATCAGATGCCAGGAAATGAACCTATCCCTAAGTCATGAAAAATGTAAAATGTTGCTAACTGAAGGAGTGGTTCTAGGACATCATGTTTCATCTGAAGGAATAAAAGTCGATCCTGCAAAGATTGAGGTCATTATTAGACTTCCACCCCCTGAGACTCAGAAAGAGGTGAGAAAATTTCTTAGACATGCCAGATATTACTGGCGGTTTATTGAAAATTTTACAAAGATTGCTGCACCTATGTTTGGATTATTGATAAAAGATGTTGATTTTGTTTGGACTGAGCATTGTCAAACTGCCTTTGAAACCCTGCAAGCCAAGCTGTTTGTGGCACCAATTATTATAGGGCCCAATTGGACTCTCCCAATTCATATATCCATTGATGCCTTCGACACCACAATAGGAGGGGTATTAGGGCAGAAAGAAGACCAACAATCCTATGCCATTTACTTTATAAGCAAGAATGTGTCCCCTACTGAGTTGAACTACACAATCAAGGAGAAAGAGTTCTTGGCAGTTGTTCATGATATTAACAAGTTTCATCATTGAATTACAGGTTATGAAGTATTTGTACACAGTGATCATTCCGCCATTAGGTTCCTCATGAATAAACCTATAACTAATGGCCGAGTGACTAGGTGGTTCTTGTTATTGAAATAATTTAATATTACTGTGCTTGAATGACCTGGAAAGGATAATGTAGTAGCTGGATTTCTTTCCTGAATAAAGAATGAGGATGATGACATCCCTGTAGATGATAGTTTCCCAGATGAGCATCTCTTTTCCCTCTCTGTCAATACCCCATGGTTTGCGAATATGGAAAACTATTTGGCCAATAGGAAGTTACCGTCTCATTTGTCACCTCATGAAAAGCGGAAAATTATTACACAGAGTGCTAATTACTCTTGGGTTGGTCATGATCTTTTTCACACATGTCCTGATTTGATTATTCGTAGATGTGTCCGAGAGGACGAGGTACCTAAAATACTACGAAGTTGTCATGATGGACCATGTGGTGGCCATTTCTCTGACAAGCGTACAACATATAAGGTGTTACATTCAGGTTACTATTGGCCTAGCATTTTCAAAGATGCTACCAAGTATGTGAGAAGTTGTGATAGTTTCCAAAGGATAGGTAGACCTACGTCAGTTGAAGAAATGCATTTACAGGCCCAAGTTATGATAGAACCCTTCGAAAAATGGGCCCTCGACTTTGTAGGACCAATTTCATGCATGTCCTGTAGGAAGAATTATATCTCGGTTTGTATGGCCTATGTCACCAAATGGGTAGAGGAAAAATCCCTATTTAGGGCCATAGAGAAGTCTATTGTCGAATTCATCTATGAAGACATCTTTACCTGCTTCGGTGTCCCTCGTGAAATTGTTACCGACCAAGGCACTCAATTTACTTCCAAGCTGATGAAAGAGATAATAGAGAAATATGGGATTAAACATTGTAAATCTTCTCCATACCACCCGCAAGCCAATGGTCAGGTAGAATCCACAAACAAAGTTATGGAAGCCATCTTGACCAATATTGTTCAGTTACATCACCGATATTGGGCTGATAGGCTCTCAGAGGCTTTGTGGACATACTGAACTACCTGGAGAAATACCACTGGGCATACCCCTTATGAGCTAGTGTACGGGAAACAAGTACTTTTACCAATAGAATTCCAAGTAAGGACCTTCCGTATTTCCATAGAATTAGGATTGAACCTGGATGAGGCTCAAAAGCAACGAGCCCTACAATTGAATGAATTGGATGAAATCAGGCAAGATGCGATCCAACGAACAATATTGGTCCAAAACCAGAGGAGCAAGTGGCATGACAAGTTTATTAAAAAGAAACACTTCTAGCCTAGTGATTGTGCCCTGTTGTTTGATTCCCGGTTCAAAACCTTCAAAGGAAAACTTACCACCCATTGGTTGGGCCCTTACGAGGTAGACACTATATATGACAATGAAGCTGTAAAAATTAAAACAATTGACAATGGACAAGTCTCCTTTGTGGTAAATGGACACTAACTTAAGTTTTATCATAAGCCCATTTCTAGAGAAGATTTTCTATAGGTCATGACAAATGACAAGGCATTGGCCTTAGTATATGGGGAAGTCCCCCCTTGTTCTTGAAAAAATTTCTGAGTTTCCCACTGTATATATGTAAATAGTTTTTGTATTTTGTTAATAAGGCAATTCTAGATATTTCTGTAAGTAATTATTTCACTGGGAGTACACTATTTCAAGGATATTTCATCAAAACATTGTTATACTTGAATTTTGTGTTTGCTAAAGAATCAAATGAATAGTGACTTACAATAATTAGCCATGCTTTTGAAAAATTATCATTTTTAAGGCATTCTAAAGAAGTTGCTCTTGAAACTCTTCACCACTGTATAAGGAAGTGATACCATAACTATCAAGCCTAGAGGTCTCTCGTACAGTTTTTCCAAGAAACCTGAGTAAGTAAGTCAAGTGTCTTTATCAAAGAGTAACAGGGAGGTCTCATTAGTAGTTAGTCATGGAAACATCATAATAATTACAAAAGAAGAAAGTGAGTTGAGCCTAGAGATACCTTTCTGTTCTTTCTCGATGGTACCATCCACTACACACTAAATAGCTTGATTATATCATATCTTTAGATAAGCCACATCCACTTAAGTATCCCTTACATCAGGACAATCACTAAGCAATATAACAGAAAGTCATCCTCTAACATAAATACCATCCCAATTAAAACGAAAAAGAAAGAAAAAGTTGTTTTAGAGATGTCCCCCTATCTTCTTGCATAAGAAATCTTATACTAACATCTTAAAGGATGGAGGACCAATCTCTGAGGGTTTAAGAGGATAACCTGCCGGGATACTGAACAGGTCTGCTGGAAGCGGGTACTAGCCTATGGTATGACTAGGTAAACCCGCCGGAGTACTGAACAGGCTTGTTGGCAACGGGGCATTCTACCTAGCGAGGATGATGATCTGACAAAAATAAATAATAAATCTAAACTATTCCTGATATACGACATTACTTGCAAACAAAGTTGACATGGAGTATGTGTGGTTAAGATAAGGTTAATGAATCTCATAAACTTGCCATTGGGAAATGACTCTAAGATTATCTTAAAACTCTCTTGCCTACCTCTTCTTATCTATATATAGGATCTCTTATCCTATAGGTGGGGCCATCTTCTAACTGTCTCATCGGACCAAGCTGTGAAATTTCATCTTTACACTTGACATACTATAAATCTTTGGCTATTGAGGGATACTGACCAGTTTCCTATACTTTTGATTGTGAGGTGTCATAATACTTAGGTGTGGTGGAGGGGTTCATGAGCTGACAAATGATTATTGCCTAGAGAAAAGAGTCTTTGGAAGAATTTTTGTATTATTACTATAATACAGGTTATTATATTGATAGTCATGTTATTTTTTTAAATGCTTCACTCCTGTGTGCTATACATTACTAAAATCATGCTTAATAGACCAATATTTATCGGTTTATTGTTCATTACAACCTGTTCATTATAGGTTTTGGCATTTCCTATAACCCATTCATTATAGGTTTTGACACTATATGTCATATACGAAAAGAATGAGTAAGCATGGAGAACTCTGCCTCTGCTCATTAACCACTATTGTTGTCAAAAACACTTCAAAATTGTAGGCTGTCCATTAAAAGAGGCAAAAATGCACTTAACACAGGGGTACTGGATGAAGTACCATATGAAGTGCCAGATGAGGTGCTGGATGAACTGTCGTTTGAAGTGCCATTGCATTACATACCAGTAACTATCCTACATTCTAGGGAACTACAATTCAATTACATTCAATTAAATTTGTTACAAGCATTGATTAAAATATGCCTCATATGGTTATGATCAAATGTCCAATTCAAAAGACTTGGACATTGATCTAAGTACGCACCACTCCATTTCTCCCAATATTTCCATCGAATTCGAATCTCCCACACATGGTAGCTCGCGTGCACATGTGGGTAACGTACTCCACCATAAGAGCATCCAAAATCGGGATGGGCACTCTATTGTTTCATTTTCCCTTTCCATTTGCTCTGCCCTACGTTAAGGAATTGTGCCCAACCTCTGCCAAATTCTCCCTTTGTTCTAATCACATTCAAACTGTGTTAAACCCATGCCATTTCTTGGCTTGTTTGTACCCTTGCTTGGTAAAATTCGCCCTCTGTTCCAATTGCACTCAGACCATGCCCAATTTGTGTCTCTGTGTGGCTCGATTTCACCCTTTCTTGGTGAATTCAAACTCTGTCACAATGCCCAAGCTATACGAACCCTCCTCCTATGCGGACTTGTTTTCCATTCTAGAATTCGCACAGTGCAGGGAAGTATTCTTGTGTGCTGGCTGGGGGCATTTTTTTGTCGAGTTTGCAAGGCCATGATGATGGTCTTTCTATGCAATTTGCGGTTGGTTTTGATGGCAGGATAGCACATGTAGGGTCTCTCAATTTTGTAGTCACATAAGAGTCAATTGCTGCTGCAACAAAACTTCCAAGAATGGGATATAGGTGGTTCAAGAATCATCAATTCCCACGCTCAAGTTACAACAGGGTGTTTAAGCCCGAATTCGAGAGTATTTTAGGAGTGAAAGGGTATGATAAGGAGTGGATAAAGCCAGAATTGGTCAATCCCCTCATTGTTATCACAAAGTTAATTACATGTGAAGGTAGATACTCCACCTTCAAAGCTTGTCACTTTAGATTGCTGGCTCATTTTCTGTTCAATATGTTGAAAAGTCAACAAGAAACATGTATCTAATTTACTTTTCTCTTAAATAAATTAGACAATAAATGTTAATCTATTATTTCATTCATAATTGAGTGAGTTGGATTTGTAACAGAACTACAAGTGTAGTTAAGTGAGTTAAGATCAGTTTTACTAGTTGTAACTAAACATGCACTAGTGAGAGTTCAGTTAATGAGTGAGCTCACATGCAACTGAAGATTCACCACGGTTAACTACATGCATGTCAGATCCAGTGGAGACCCAGTTGAGATAACAGGTGAAAGGGACATTTTGGCTATCAGTTGTGATTTGATCACACATGCAATGGATATGCTTATGAGCATGTGCAAACTAGGCAATTACGAATGGAGTTGTGAGAATTCTAATTGCAAGGATTTGTGCAGAGGAGGCAAGCTGTCTGGACACAGGAATTGGCTCATGTATTTGCTGATTTGTGTATGACAGTGTGAGACGATTTTATTGTACTGAGAGCTCTTGGATTAGAGTTTTGTATGAGATTGTTTCATGATTCATGATATACATAATATATGATAGTGGGGTTTTTAGATTTATGCTTTCCCGATAAAACTTCTATGTTATGTGTTCTTGATATTTCACTTTGTGATTGTGGTTGTGATTGTGGTTTAATTTTCTGCAAGAATAATAGTAGAAGAGATTCTCTATTTAACAGTGGCGTATAATTGTTAGATCAGGAGAATTGCAGGAAATACTTAATTTGTATTGAAATTTCTACATGGTATCAGAGCCACGGAGGCCACGAAGCTACAGAAGTGAGGTGTGAACATAATTTCATTCTTGCAGGTCCTGTCTCTAGCAGGGTGTGAACTTTAGTACTGTAGAGTACGCTCAGTTCTCAAAGCAGAAATTATCGCACCCTACTCAAAGGTAGGGTGTGAACTTCAATGACATTCTCGCAGGCTGCTTAAGGGAGAAGTGTGAACTTTCCTCACCCCACAGTGAAGTACAGTGCAAACTTCCCCAGACGGTTCGTAGGCTATACAATAGTAGGGTGAAAACTTCCTCAGAGAGTTTGTAGGATAGACATTGTGAGGGTGCAAACTTCCCTCAGGCTACTCTCAGGTGGGGTGAAAACCTCCCAGGGAAAGAGGGATTGTAGTATTTGAGTTTTGGTGGTTGGATAAGATTTGAATTTGCAATATTTTCTTGGTGCGACAATTGATTCAAGATCGAAATGTCTTTCAATGGCTTGAGGTTGGAGTATGCACTCAAGGGAATATCTAACTACATTTCTTGGAAGGACATGATGGAGGCAGTATTCAAAGACAATGGCTTGAAGGATTACATTTACAGAGATGTTCCTAAGCTGAATGTGACAGACACTACAAATCTTGATGCATGGAAAAAGAAAGTGGCAAAGGTGAGGAGGATTCTGTTGGAGGGAGTATGAGACCACATTGCCTCAAGTCTCCATGGAAAAACCACACCACATGCAATGTGGAAGGTTTTGACAGATCTGTTCCAAAACAATAGCGACCATAGGAAATTAGCGCTTAAAGATAAACTCAGGAATATCAAGATGGAAAAGGGCGACACCATTCCAAAATATCCCACGAATTTTGTCCAATGTCGGGATGAGCTTGGAAGTGTGGGAATAACAGTCGCTGCTGATGATTTGGTGAGCTTGGCGCTCCCAGGACTTCCCAAGAGTTGGCATAGTTATCAAGACTCTGTCAATGGAAGGGAAACATTTCCGGATTGGGAACGACTATGGTCGGATCTAGTGAAAGAGGAGTTTAGGCGGAACACTAGAGATGGATCTTCATCAAAGCGTGATGATGAAGAGGATTGTTCTTTGACTACCAAGGCAAGGAGAGGGAAAGGGAAGAAATTCCATCTAAAATACGATTCTAAAGTCAAGAAGATGGATTTGTCCAAAGTGAAGTGTTTTCACTGTCACGAACATGGGCATCTCACTACTAACTGTCCACAGAAGAGGAAGAACAAGACGATTAATGGAGCTGCAACTGGTGATGCTCTTGTCTCACAATTTGAACTTGACTTTACTTTGATCACATGCATGGATTCAAGTGCATTGGGATCGGTGTGGTATTTGGATAGTGGCACTTCCTTCCACATGACGGGAGATAAAGAGTCTTTCATTGACTTGGAGGAGAAAGATCTCAGAATGCATATAGAGATGGGTGATGATGGACGATACAATGCAACTGGTATTGGTACCATTACCTTTTAGACGGAGTCAGGTAAACCATTTCAATTGAAAAATGTTATGCATGTTCCAGGTCTGAAGAAAAACTTGGTCTCAGTCGCAGTGTTGGAGGACAGAGGCTATGATGTTGTTTTTAGCAGTGGAAAATCCTACCTGCGACATAAAGCAACGGGTCAAGTCAAGAAGATAGGGATTCAAGTTAAGAATATATACATGCTAGAGGTAGATGGCTACAGTGCCATGATAGGCAAGGCAGAAAAAGTGGTGAGCCGGGATGAGGGTGAATTATGGCACAGGCGATTGGGCCATCTTCATCATGGAGCCTTGAAGATCATGCAACAAATATCTACTGGAATTCCAAGGGGAACACTTGCTTAGTTAGATCAGTGCAAGGGGTGCACCCTGGGGAAGTATGTAAAGTCCACCTTTCATGAAAAGGAGAACACCCTGAAAGTATGTAAAGTGCATCTTTCATGAAAAGGAGAACTATGCTTCGCTGATCCCGAGAGAATTCACACGACGCAGGACAATTCTTGGTTGCTTCAACAACAAACATAGGTATTATGTTGCCTTTTGTTGATGAATTTTATCGCAAATGTTGGATCTTCTTCATGCCAGTAATAGCGATCAAACATTCTAAAGTTCGGGTGAGTTTAAAGCATTGGTGGAGAAAGAGTTGGGGAAGCAAATGAAGGCTCTAAGGAGCGATAATGGTGAGAATACATCTCTAATGAATTCAAATACTTCTACAAGAGAGAAGGAATTCTAAAAGAACTCATAAGGCCTCATAACCCACAACAAAATGGAGTCACGGAGAGGAAGAACATAACAATCATCATGGGCAGAACGAAAGCGATGTTGCATGATCGTGGCCTACCAATGCATTTGTGGAAGAAGCATGCAATAGTGCACTATGTGCAAAACCGCTATCCTCATAGAGTACTTGGCATGAGTACACATGAAGAAGCTTTTACTGGTAAGAAACCCGATGTTTCTCATTTTAATTTTTTTGGCTCATCCGCTTAGGCGCATGTGACTGCTGATTCCAAGAAGAAGTCGGAACCGACTATCAGTTGGGATATTTGTGGGTACACATAAACACCCCATACTTATCGTGTGTATTTTCCTCGAACAATACCATGATCAAGTATGCGCGACTGGATATAAATTTCGATGAGGGGAAATCCATGTTGTTTTCTCTTGAGAGGGAGCTAGACTTGCAGAAGAGGAACTGTTGGTTACCAAGGACGAGTCTCAAGATGTGGACCAAATCCACATGAGGAGGTTCATGAAGGTGAGGAAGCCACTCATGCAGAGCAATCCATCAGAAATGGAAGAAAGCTTAATTCACAGTTTCTACGATTGAGAGACTAGATGTCGGATGAAAAATGTAGGAGCCCCTACCACAAATAAGCAGATAGATACTGTCTCCTGATCGATTTGTTGGAATACATGGCTCTCATGAGAAAAATGTATTGTGATCAACCATCTTCCTTTCTGGAAGTAGTGTAGGACCCCACTTGGTTTGATTCTATGCAGATGAGTATGACTCCATTTTCAAAAATAGTGTATGGAAATTGTCCCAAGACCGATCGACAAATAAGCTCCAGAGGGTTCAGATGGATCTACAAGGTAAAGCAAGTCGTTGATGGGAGTGTTGAGAAATACACACAGGTTTGTGGCCCGGGCTTCTCACATATCAAGGAGATAGATTATGATGAGACCTTTTCACCCGTCGCGGAAGGTATCGTTCTTTTCCATAAGATCCATCCTGCACTCTCAACGCAGATGGGATGGCACATTCATTAGATGGATGTAAAAACTACGCTCCTCAACGGGATCATTGAGGAAGAAGTGTACATGAACAACCAAAAGGTTTGAGATCCGACGTAGATTCACATGTGTGCGCATCAAGAGATAATCGTGATAATAAATCAAGCAACTCGCGTTTGGTACACTGTGATAGACATCTTATTTCATCGGATTGGGATTCACCAAAAGTGAAGCTGATGCAAACCTATACCAAATGTGGTGGAGGGTAAGATTTTAATCATTGTGCTTTATGTTAATTATTTAATACTTACTAGTGATGATCAGTTGATAAACTCATGCAAGGATGACCTTGAAAAGGAGTTCGAGATGAATGATTTGGGCCTTCATTATTTCCTTGGATTGAAATATATGATGGTGAACTTTTTGTGTCTCAAGGAAAGTATGCAAGAGAGATACTGGTAAGTTTCATGGGAGGGCTACAAACCCATGGATACTCCTCTTCCGTGAAACCGAGGAAAGAGGATGCTACTTCTAGAGAAGTAGTGGATGCTAATGTCTATCGACGCTTAGTGGTTTTGCTAATGTATTTAGTGAACACTCTAACCGACATTTGTTGGCGCGGGGTTAACCAACTAAGTCAAGCTGGTTAAGCCTACCAAACTCTTGGAAGTCGGGTAAGCATGTCCTGAGATAACTAAGTGGAACATCTGAAGCGGGATTATGGTACGATGCATCTGGATGAGGTGAAGTTGCATGGATTCACAAATGCATATTGGACAGGCTGCCCAACAGACAGAAAGAGCACAACAGGGGGGATATTTAGTATCATACCTACAACTATTTCTTGGTACAAGAGGAAACAAAGATCCATGGCACATAGTTCAGTGGAAGGAATTACATGGCAGCAAAGCCTGTCGCGATGAGGCTATTTAGATGAGAAAGATCTTGTTGGTTTGTTTGGTCTCATTTAGATTCGAGATAGTGATTTATTGTGATAACCAAAGCGATTAAACCGACATCCTCTGGTTTCATGGACATCTGCTAGTTGTAGATATCCGGTATCATTATCTCAGAGATTGTGTGCAGCCGGAAGATCATGTTGCTTCAATAAATTCCTACGGAAGATTAGGATGCAGATATTTTGACGAAGGCGCTCACCATGAGTAAATTCGAATATCATAGAGACGTGATTGGGGTGAAGGATAACTTTCATTGAGAGGGTTGAAAAGTCAACAAGAAACATGTGTCTAATTTATTTTCCTAAATAAATTAGACAATAAATACACCTATTATTTCATTCATAACCGAGTGAGTTGGATTTGTAAATGTGGTCCATAAGGCGTAGTTAAGTGAGCAAGATCACAAAATTAGTTGTAACTAAACATGCACTGGTGAGAGTTCAATTAATCAGTTAACTCACATGCAACTAAAGATTCACCACTAAGTAACTACATGCATGTCGATCCAATGGAGACCTAGTTGAAATAACAGGTGAAAGGACAGCCATATCACCAGGATTTGATCACACATGCAAAGGGATATGCTTGAGCATTGCAGTAAACTCAGCAATCATTTAATGGAGTTGTGAGAATCTAATTGCAAGGATTTGTGTAAAGGAGGCGTTTCCATGGACACGAATTTGCACATGTATTTGTCGATTTGTGTATGACAATGTGAGACAATTGTATCAGGAATGAGATTCTTGGATGAGTTTGTATGAGATTGTTTCATGATTCATGATATACATAATATATGATAAGTGAGGTTTTAGATTTATGCTTTCTTGGTAAAACTTTTGTGTTATGTCTTCTTGATATTTCACCTTGTGATTGAAGGATCGTGGTTTAATTTTTCCACAAGAATAATAGTAGAAGTGATTCTCAGATAATAACATGAGTAATTGTTAGATCGTGAGAATAGTAGGAAATACTTACTTTTATTGAAATTTATGCACACAAACCTTTGAACTTTCCTTTATTTTCAAAGCTTGGGCTCATGGAGAAAAATGTGACCAACCCCACAATAGTCTCTTCTACCACGCTTGATCAAACTCCTTGTTCTTACCGAACCAGAGAAACAGGGGAAAAGTTGGGATGCATTCATTTATCAAATTGCAAACCCTCACTTAACAATTAAGACCGATAAAAATCCACTTAGCCTAAAAACTATCTCTCCATCCAAGCCTCACTCTCCAAAACTCCAAACTCCCTTGCACAAACTCCATCTTTGCCGGAACAATACCAAAAGCTTGCTGATATTCCTACTCTTTCATTTGGGAAAAGACCAAGAACAAGACCAAAAGAAGCCCACATTGACCCCCAATGCCTTCATTTTCTGATCCTACACCTAAGAAGTTCCCAATGAAGTAATGCAACAAGACTTTACCATCATTCCCACAAACAAGAGAGGAGCCAACAGATTTGGTAAGGGACCCTTTCGGAGAGTACCCGGAACATAAGAACCAAGCCTTATGCAAAGTCTCCACCTGCTTCAAAACCTATCCAAGTATCCTTCGACCTTGAGAGCCCTCATAAGAAACCTAGAGAAGTCTTTATGGATGGGATTAGAGCCACTAAGGAAATGAAATTATAACCTACCTTACCTTTCTGATCTCCCATCACTCCTAGTTCACCTATGCCTACTCTTGATCCTAAATTGATAAATTGACCACATCTCTCAAAGAACCTAAGCCTTCATCGGAGATCACCAATTCTGCCCCAACCATAGAAGAGCTACAAAGGGAAACCATCAGCTTCTCCAACAATTAGAAGAGGAAAACAGATTTAACACCTTCATCATGAAATGCAAAAATTCCTTCTAAAAGTGAACTCCTTCAACGATTGGCTCCATGGATGACCCAATCTAGTCAGAAGCTTAAGAGAACAATAAAAGCAACATAAGAGGCACAAGCCTGCTTCACACAACAAGAAGGAGAGGCTTCCAAAGCCAACCCTCCTCAGCGTGCTTCCATTCCCGTGGGATTTATTCTCTTTTTGTTTGCAAGGACCTCGCAAAAATTTAGGTGTATGTTAATCAGATATGATCATTATTCATGATGTTATTATACACTTTTGCCATATGTATATATGTGGTTTTATCTTTCAAAGGAGCTTTGAAGAATTTTATGGTAAAATGCTATAATCGGGTGCATGAGGTATGTATAATTCATGTCTTGTGATTCAATCAAGTTTAGTTTATCATATTTTATGGTTTCAAGAGTTAATTCATGTTTTTATGCTATTACATGGAAAAAAACACCATGTTTCTTGGTCCCACACTTGATCCAAAGACTTGATCCAACACTGCTCGGGTACTTGATCCTCGACACTTCACTCGACACCCAAGACAGTAATAAAAAAAATGCAAGGCATCGCTATAGCTCGGGTATTGGCGGCCGGTGGTGGACAAATTGAGCACATGGGTTTTGCTTTTACACGCCCTCCAACTACTAAGCTCAAGACAACTTGATTTTAGTTGTCCAAAGATGGAAATTATTGGGTTCCTCCATTTTGTTAGTTGTATTCTACGGGAAACAAAGATCCGCGGTATTGTTTATGGAAGTGGAATACATGGCACAAGTCAAGCCGCATGAGGCTATTTGGATGAGAAAGATCTGGTTGGTTTGTTTGGTTCTCTATTTAGATCCGATAGTGATTTATTGTGATAACCAAAGTTTCATTAAACTCTCGACATCCTCGTGTTTCATGACATCTACATATAGATATTCCGTGTCATCATCTCAGATATTGTGTGAAATGGAAGATCATGTTGTTTCAATATATTCCTATGGAAGATCAAGATGCATACGTTCTGACGAAGGCGCTCACCAAAATAAAATTCAAATATCATAGAGACAGATTGGGGTGAAGGATAATCCCTTTCTGAGAGGGGGAAATATGTTGAAAATGAAAGTAAAGAGTGTTGAAAATTCAACAAGAAACATGTGTCTAATTTACTTTTTCCTTAAATAAATTGGGCAATAAATATTAATCTATCATTTCATTCATAACTAAGTGAGTTGGATTTGTAACAGAACTATAAGTGTAGTTAAGTGAGTTAAGATCAGTTGTACTAGTTGTAACTAAACATGCACTAGTGAGAGTTCAGTTAATCAGTGAACTCACATGCAACTAAAGATTCACCACGGTTAACTACATGCATGTCAGATCCAGTGGAGACCCAGTTGAGATAACAGGTGAAAGGGACAGTTTGGCTATCAGTTGTGATTTGATCACACATGCAGTGGATATGCTTATGAGCATGTGCAAACTAGGCAATTACGAATGGAGTTGTGAGAATTCTAATTGCAAGGATTTGTGTAGAGGAGGCAAGCTGTATGGACACAGGAATTGGCACATGTATTTGCTGATTTGTGTATGACAGTGTGAGACGATTGTATTGTAATGAGATCTCTTGGATTAGAGTTTTGTATGAGATTGTTTCATGATTCATGATATACATAATATATGATAGTGAGGTTTTTAGATTTATGCTTTCCCGATAAAACTTTTGTGTTATGTCTTCTTGATATTTCACTTTGTGATTGTGGTTGTGATCATGGTTTAATTTTCCACAAGAATAATAGTAGAAGTGATTCTGTATTTAACAATGGCGTATAATTGTTAGATCAGGAGAATAGTAGGAAATACTTAATTTTTATTGAAATTTATGCACAATAAACCTTTGAACTTTCCCTTTTATTTTCTCGAAAGCTTGGGCTCAAGTGAGGAAAAATGTGACCAACCCCCACAATAGTCTCTTCTACCACGGTTTGATCAAACTCCTTGTTCTTACTGAACTAGAGAAGTAGGGGAAAAGTTGGGATGCCTTTATCTGCCAGTTTTCAAATCCTCACTTGACAGTTAAGACCGACAAAAATCCACTTAGCCTAAAAACTATCTCTCCATCCAAGCCTCACTCTCCAAAAACTCCAAACTCCCTTGCACAAACTCCCTCTTTGCCAGAACAATACCAAAAGCTTGCTGATATTCCTACTTCTTCATTGGGGAAAAAGACCAAGAACAAAGACCAAAAGAAGCCTATTGTTGACCCCCCAATGCCTTCATTTTCTCTTGATCCTACACCTAAGAAGCCCCACGAAGTAATGCAACAAGACTTTACCATCATTCCCACAAACAAGAGAGGAGCCAACCGATTTGGTAAGGGACCCTTTCGGAAGAGTACCTGGAACATAAGAACCAAGCCTTATGCAAAGCCTCCACCTGCTTCGGATCCTGTCCAAGTATCCTCTGACCTTGAGAGCCCTCATAAGAAACCTAGAGAAGTCTCTATGGAGGGATTAGAGCCACTAAGGAAAATGAAATTATAACCTACCTTACCTTTCTGATCTCCCATCACTCCTACTTCACCCATGCCCACTCTTGATCCTAAAATTGATAAATTGACCACATCTCTCAAAGGACCTAAGCCTTCCTCGGAGATCACTGATTCTGCCCCAACTATAGAAGAGCTACAAAGGGAAAACCATTAGCTTCTCCAACAATTAGAAGAGAGGAAGACAATAGATGCACACCTTCATCATGAAAATGCAGTCCTTCAGAAAAAAGTGAACTCCCTTCAACGATTGGTCGATGGGATGACCCAATCTAGCTGTAGCTTAAGAGAACAATTAAAGCAACATAAGAGGCACAAGCCTAAGCCTACACAACAAGAAGGAGAGGCTTCTAAAGCCAACCCTCCTCAGCAAGCCTAGTTCCCAGGGATGACTTCTTTTTGTTTGCAGTGGGACCTGCAAAATCTTAGGTGTGTGGGTATGTTGGGCTCGAGATATGATCATCTTCATGATGTTATTATACACTTTTTTCCATATGTATATATGTGTTTTTATCTTTCAAAGGAGCCTTTTGAAGAATTTTATGGTAAAATGCTATAATCGGCATGAGGTATGTATAATTCATGTTTTGTGATTCAATCAAGTTTAATTTGTCATATTTTATGGTTTCCAAGAGTTAATTCATGTTTTTTTGCTATTGCAAGGCAAAACACACCATGTTTCTTGGTCCGACACTCGTTCCAGCACTTGATCCAACACTCGTTCTGGTACTTGATCCGACACTCATTCTGACACCCAGTATTGCACAAAAATTCAACGCACGTTGGCAGTTCTGGTATTGGCGGCCGGTGGTGGACAAATTGAGCACATGGGTTTCGTTTGCCATCGCCCCCTCCAACTACTAAGCTCAAGACAACTTGATTTTAGTTGTCCAAAGATGGAAATTATTGGGTTCCTCCATTTTGTTAGTTATGGCCTCATTTAATATAATTTGCCAAATTTAGAGGTGGTTCGACCCTCCTGTGGTCGACCACCTGGGTTGTAAGCTTATAAATACTAATAGGATGATCATTAGATTGTTAACCAAGTAGCATAAGCATTAGAATTTCCAGAAAAAATGATTTTTCTCTGTTTGAGTTTTTACATTGCTTGAATAGTGCCAAAACTGCATTTTTGACTTTCATGGTGAAATCGGTTTGCTAAAGTTCATGGTGTGCTTGTAGAGGGTATCCACAACTTGCTGGGGGGGCCACCAACAGTCTGGTGATGTTTATATATTTCATAATTTAAATTGTCTTTTATTTCCTGTACATGCATATTTTATGTTTTAATTAGCTAGCTGTGATTTAATTGTTTTATTGTTCTTTTGCAGGTTAGTGTGATGAGTTATGTTAACATGAATTAGTTTTGTAGGCTAGGGATAGACTTGCAAGTCTCTAGACTAACCCCATATGAATCCAGATATCAGATTACACTTTTATTCATGATCTTACAACCAAGTTTAAAGCAAAGTTGTTTTTAGAATAAAACAAAGTTCTATTTGGGTTTCATTTGACAAGGATCTTTGATGGATGGATAGATTTATTTTCTTAATCATAATTTTCTTGTCTTAGTTTTAGATATGATTCATTTGCTTAGTTGTTGGTTAATTGCCAATTTACTTTTTAATAAGCATACTTTAATTTCTGTTTTTAATTCATTTTCCTATCATAGCTTGAATGATTAAAATAGACATAGTATAGTTTTATTTCACGCAATTTCCTTTCATAGATTAAAATGCAATTAAATTCCTTAATTAGATAATGATGATCTCATTATGTTGTTGATGGTTTATACATGAATATGCAGGGTATTTAACATTACTTTTATCATGGCTAAGTTTGCATTGGACTGTTTACTTCACACCTTTCATTTTGCCATTGAAATTAGTATTGAGCTTATACCATTAGAATTGTCCTTTGTTGTCAAGTGTCATTGAGATATCATCCATCACCACCGAAGGCATTCACACAACCACCAACATTATATTTGAGTGTTTCATAGATTAAATATAGTTTCTTGCTTTCGTAGATTAGAAGAGATAGTTTCTTGTTTTCATAAGTTTAGTTGTTAGTCTTTCTTGCTTTCAATAAAATAAATTTCCTTTCATGCATTGCATTGAGCAATTAAATTTCCTTTCACGCAAGAGAAATAGTTTTGCATTAGGCATTTAGTTCACTTGCCTCTTAGGCTAGTTAGTTTTTCAATGAGAAGTTTTTACTTACTTGTCCCTTTGCTTTAGTAGGATAGATAGCTGCCTTTGCTTACTTGTCTTTTTCTTTAGTAGGGTAGTTAGGTGTTTTTGTTTGCTTGTCTATTTGCTTTAATAGGTTAGATCGGTGCTTTTGCTTATTTTCTTATTTAATTGCTTTCATAGGGTAGTTTCTCATTGAATGTAGGTTGGAAAGTTAAAGGTAGTTTTATTTCATCATTTGATTAATATGCTTAGTAGTTTACCTTTGCTTACTGTCATGAACTAGTTTGCTTTACATAGAGTTTTCATTCGCTTTCTTAGGAACTATCCATCAGTCCTTGGCCCAAAAGTACTTAGGTTACCTAGTTTCAATTTTCTTAGTAGGGTTT
>SNQJ01S0115656.1:0-28005 GCA_010110895.2 Picea sitchensis | reverse complement strand
AGTACAAGAATTAAGGATAGATGAAAAACGTGGAAAGCAAAATATTCCCAATGAAAGATTTAACCACTTAGATATTATTCCTACAACACATCAAAGATAGCTTGCATATGAATGTAAATTGAAAGACAGTGAGATCAGTGAGCTTGCAAGTGTGTAATTGTATTGCTGATGTTATAGATTGAAAATTAAATTAAGTGATTAAGTGTGAGATTAATTTTAGCCCTACCTAGGTGTCAACCCAAAAACTCTCCTCCCCCTATTACCAAGTGGTTGCCGGATGCTCAAGAAGTGAGGCAACGAGGCCTACCCTAGCTTCATAGGTCAACCCTAAGGCCGAGTACTCCGGAAAACTTTCCGTGACTTTCCTCAATACCCCGTTTTAAATGGCGAAGATGGTGAGTTATGGTGTCCTATTAAGTCTAGTTAGTTTATTTTAGACCTATGAGCTAAATATGGCGAAGTGTGACTGAAAGCTTGTAGCTTGCTCAACAAAGGATTGCCAAAACACTGAAGACGAGTGTGAACTCTTAACAATGAAATTGCAGATTTAGTTCTTAAGTGTCGAATTATTGCATGTAAATGTAAGAACTAGAATGCTTGTGAAACCGAGATCTGAAAAATGCTGTGAAGGCTGAAGCCTTTGAAACACAAAAAACGCAAGTTAAATTCACTTATAAAAGATTAGATTGCATATGAAACTTAAAGCAAAACATATAACTTGCGGAAATTAAAAATGATTAATTATCACTTGGAGGTACCAATACTTGCATGCATGTATTAAAATATAGACCTAGGAGCGATTACTGCATGTGAAGTAAATGACTGAAATGAAAGATTAATTATCCAGTTATTTGATGCATGTGTGTTGGATTAAGATTAGAGAAACCGAAAGTTGCATGCAACATAGAATAATGATCTAATCTAAGCCACCACGAGCTCTAAGCTAGCATGCGTTAAGTGTGAGATCTACTCTAGATTATTTTAGCTTTAAACATGCATGTAGAAATCACGATTAATCTAGCTAAGCTTGGCAAGGAAAGACAGAAAGAAAACTGATTTAAACTTGCAAAGTAAAGACTGAAGGAAAGGAAAGCAAGCCGCTTGGGTACAACTCCTTTGGGCTTGCGTTTACAGTATTTTGGAGAGGAAAGAAAGATGAGAAACTGTTACCACTTCAAGGAGTTGTTTTGAAGGTGTGTTGTGTATGGAATTGGGCAGCATGCCCTCTTGTCCTGGTGATAATCTGCAAAAATCAGCAAGCTATTGCTTGCTGATTTGAGCTACAACACACTCGAGGAAGTTATGGAATTTCTGTTTTTTAGGTAGAAATTCCTTGCATACAAAACCAAAAAATTATAATGATTAAGTGACCAATCTAAGCATGTTATATACCCAAAAACTGAAACTGAAAGAATGAGGAAGAAGGATAGAAAATCGCTTGTGAAGTGTAAGCGAAGATGAGGGTAGATTCGTCCTTGAAGCTATCCCATCAACTTCATAGAGGTGATCTGCAAAACTTAAACCAAAAGTGAGATGGAACAACAGATAATACCATGCATGCATAGACAATACAACATAGTTTCTATTATATAAGCATGCACAAAATATATAGATGGACAACTACACTATTGCCTCACCTAGCCTAGTAAACTAATTTACTTGAGCAACTATTTACCAAAACACATAAAGATTCAGAATGATATCACCTCACAATAAGTGGCAAATCCAGACTAATATTGAACACCACAGTATCCTCCAAAGTAGTTTCTGTATTATTAAATGGGAAGAGGTTGTAGCATCAATGTTGCTACAAGCTCTTCAAGAGCCAAAACCAATTAAGCAATGTGAACGTAATGAGAGAGAGAGAGGGGGATGGGAAGAATTCGGTAGCATAACAATACTGTGAAGAATGATGTCAAATGAGGGAGTGAGGGGTTTCTTTTATAGCCATGGGAGACCAAGAAACCCCTCTTGGATCTTTGGCAAGTGTCAAAGATCCAAAGGTGAAGACAACTCAAAGGTCAAAGCAACCAATGAGAGACCAAGCTTTTAGGGTGAGGGGAAATGGCAAAAAGGTGAAGTGGAGAGGATAAAGCAAGGAAAGGGTAAGCGAATTGGTAAGATGAGGAAACCCACGCATGCATCCAAGGCAAATTCCACTTCAAAGCATGAGGTTTCCACATTCACGTGTGATGTTTCCATCTTACTTCAAAGTGAAAGCGTGAGTGTAAGAGGAAAGGCATGAGTTCAAATGGGAAATGCATGAGGGTGAGGTAGCGTGAGGTGTACGTGAGGGTTGAGTGAGTTTGGAGTGTGGAGTCCACACTTCTAAGTGTGATGTGGAGGGTTAAGGTAGGTCGTAAGCAGGAAAGGAGGGACCCATACCTCACTAATAAGTGAGTTTCCTACTTCACGTGGAGAGGCTGACGTAATTTCAAAGGGGATATGCGTGAGTTTCAAAGGGGATATGCGTGAGTTAAGGTAAGTGGAAGAGTGTGTGTGGGACACACTCCAAATGGGGAGGTGGATGGGTAGAGGAAGGGCGTACCTCATGAGGAGGGGCACTCAATCCATAATTAAATGAATTATCAAATGCTCACTTGGGGAAAGGGGGACGTGAACTTCATATGGGTTTTAATTAAAAGGTAAGTTTAATTAAATGAGTGGGTAAAGGGTAGGTAAAGGGTTAGGATGGGTTAGGTGGGTTCTCCCTTCATTAATTTCACCTTTACTTCACCTTATTTGGCTAAATATTACAAAATTGGCATTTGCCCATGTCCTGGGTTTGGCAATTAAAATCGTCGTTTTCCGAAAAAACTCCTAAGTGGACAAACAACCTAGCAAAACTTGTCCGACTGAGTTGAAACTTGGTCCACAGGTGTAGGGGGTCTCAGGGTCTCATTAGCTTTCTTTTGAGTACAAATACCGCTATCAAAAATCCCGGGACCTAAGTTTTACATTAATTACCTAGAATTAATTGATTAATTAATTAATCAAGAACCTTAAAAGAAACCTAGCTATACTTGACGGAATTCCGCGAAATTTCGCGTGCTGTCTTACATGGTCATTTACAACATTCCTAAACACTAGCTACCTAGGAACGACTTCATTAGAACGCCTTCCACCACTTTGGAGGATTTATTGGGTGGGAGTGAAAACCTCAAGGGATATTAACCCGGCTGGTTAGGCCACATTAACCTCCTGAGGATAAAAAACACTCAGTGAAAGGAACTCTCCTAATGAAGAAACCCTAAGGCAACTGACCTAACCATGATCCATGTAGACCTATTACATTATAAACCCGCGCAGGGGTGCGGAAATCCTGCTTACAAAACTGTGTGCTGGAGCAAAAATGCCCTGTAGAACCAAAAAGTCTTCGACATGTTTGCATCTGATGATGCATATCTTCATGGTACATGGAGTTGACCCCCTAGTTGAAAAGGCGGTCAACAGTCCCAACACTATCATCTTGACCACTGTCAAGAACTCCCTCTGGCTCTGGAAGCTGATATTGCAAGACAACTCGAAACTTTGGATCCTGCTCATTCTCTCTATGCTGGCTGAGTCTCCTGCCAGTGCTTTCAAGAGAACCTTCCTGTTCTCCTGAATCCAAGTGTTAATCTTCTGCATGCACTCCCTCTGCAACCCTTTCTTGAGCCAACTGCTCATCTTCAATTCCAGATGCTAATAGCCATCCAGAACTACTATACATTGTCATTCCTCGAGCCAAGTACAGTCTCTCTTTCCGATCACCGAGCAACACTGCTTCGACCAGTTGTACTCTTACAGGATACAAGAACACATGTCCCGACCTGAACATTGTCCCCCATCTTGAATCTTCCAGGGCTGAAATAGAAATTAAATTCACTGGAAGCCCTGGGACAAATAGAACTCCTTCCAAAGTGAAGAGCTCACCAAATAGAAGTTGGAACCCGACTGTTCCAACCCCTCTGACTGCTCGAGTAATGTTGGTCATAATATTTCAACCAGGACCAATCCCATTGATACTCATAAATGCACCCCACATGCCAGTCATGTGTTTGGATGCACCACTATCAATGATCCAAGAATCTGCAAACCTTTCTGAGCCTCCCATGCTTGAATCAAGAGACACAAGACAAAATTCTTTCTCAAATTCCTTTGAGAAGTCATTTACAACAACTGAAACTACTGCACAACTTTCATCCTTCTTCTCCTTCTTCCGATCAGGATAATGGCTTGCAAAATGTCCAAGTTTATTGCAAACATAGCAAAAAATCTTACTCAAGTCTTTCTTCTTCTTGCCTTTGATTTTTACAGCAAGGGACGCATTTTCATCAATATCAATATCTGTCTTGGCTTTACCTTGAGACCCCTCCCGGATCTCCTCCTGGTTAAAGTCATCCCATAATCTACTCCAGTCTGGCAACTTCTCTCTACCCACCACACATTTTACAAAAACCTCCCACTCTTTGGTAAACCCCTTAAGGGCTATCCTCACCATTTCTGAGTCAGAGAGGACCTCACCTACAACAGCTAGCTCATCTTTCACTTGAGCCAATCTAGTCAAGTAGGTAGCTACATTCTCCTCCTTGGTCATTCTAGCCTCATGCAGCTTGTCTTTCAGGGCCATCTTTCTATTCTCATTTTTGGCTTCAAACAGATTTTTCAAAGTGTCCCACATCACTTGGGCTATTGGTTTCTTATCCTAGTGTGGGATAAGGTGGTCTTTCACACCATCCAACAAGATTCTTTGTGCCTTGGCCTCCTTTATCTCATGACGGTCTAGGGCAACTGGGTTATTTGTGGGTACAACAACAACTGTATTGACAAAATTCTAGATCTTATTCTCCTTAGAACTGCTGCTATTCTAACTTTCCATTGAAGGTAATTAGATATGCCATCTAATCTTCCTCAAACCTTATACAAAAATCCATTATTTCTTTAACTGTTCTTGCTGAGAATAAACCAATCAAAATCACAACAAAACGGTCCCTAACTTTCTCCTTCTCTTTTCAACTTCACTTACAAAATCCTATGCTCTAATACCATATAGATTTTCTATGACAAAAAGAAAAACTTCGCTGAAACCTTTCGTCAAACACTTGGCTGAAACACTTGACTTTGCATTTAATCTGAGTTATTAATGAACCAATTACACCACATGCATTTAATGAATTGGGATCAAACTCAAACTGAAATGAAAGTACCAATCAACCAAGTAGATCCTATTGTAAGCAGTGGACACAAGAAATTAGGCATAAGCCAGGGAAAATCCTCATGAACTGTGAGGCAACCCAAAGATAGAGAAAATATTTTATTTCAAGTACAAATTACAATCATTCAAGTTGTACTTATCTCATTATTTGACCAACATTTGTCTTTAGAAACTGTACAGACTATTACTGCTCCATTTTTGTCAATTTCGTACACTGTACGGACTATCTAGACTAGCAATAAATGCACAAAAATCAGTCTAGAAATGCGTGCTTGCAATCCAAAACTGTACGACCTCATTAATAACTGAATTAACCTCAGTTTGCTTGCTGGAAATCATTGTATGACCCATAACTAATAAATGCACCCTCCAACTATGTATACAATAGTATGGCCCATGAATTAAATGCTCATGCTGTACATAATTCTCTCTTGGAAACCGTGCTTGAAATATTGGTCTTGCTCTACCTTTCTCCAACTCATTAATTGCTCTCTCTTCAATTAATGACAATGTGACTTCAATAATGTTTTCTCTCTTTCCCTAGATGTCTTTTTATATATTTCCTTTTCCCAAAACCCTAACTAACTAATCTCAACTAACTCATCAATGTCTGAGATCAATCATATCTAAAGTCTCACATTAAATGCTTATTTAATAATACACTTTATTATTAAATGCTTACAAATCTTTTTGGGATCCACAACTTAACTTTTCACTTAAGTCATTAAAAAAACATAAGGTCACTTTTATATTATAAAACACTTTAGGAAAGTCAAAATGGGCCCTGTTATCGCACAGTTTGTAGCTAGGTCAAAAGGCTAGAAGATAGAGGCCAAACTGGCGTAACAAGAACCTACCCCACCCAATGTCACCACGATGGGGAGGTTCTTTCTATTTAGGGAGGTTAGGCCCAGGGGAGACGTCCCCGGTAACCTGGAGTTTTGAAGAGGCTAAGGTCGATGGGGAGTGTCTTTCTATTTAGGGAGGTTAGCCCGGGGACGCCCTGAATCTGAGTTTGAAGAGGCCAAGGTATAAAGGTCAAAGTGAAATTCCCTTTTCACAGGTCACCACTCTCAAAGAGCAGATAGTCCAAACAACCGATAATGAAATGTAGGCCCAAATGAAAACACCTACCCAAAACAAGACAAACAACCACTACATGCAAAGCTATGATTCAAAGTACAGATTTGCACAACTATCCTGGATATCAATATATAAGCAATAGATATTGAAAAGATCAATGTTTATTAATACAACAATGAAATAATATCAATTCCATCAATAAATACCAAGATGATGTAGCAATCAATATGTCCAACTAACTCTTTATTCAATAAATGCTTTAAACCACCATCTAATTGCCTATAAAGAGAACTTGTTGTGTCAAGATGGAATGACCAAGGATGACGTTCTATTAGGGTTAGTAGTTAGTTAGGTTTCAATTTATAAAGGTTTTGAGAGTTTGTTTGATCACTATCACTTCAACGTTGTGTGTCTAAGATCTGTGCCTAAGGGTAAATGGAGTCTAATTAAGGGAGGACGCAAAGGTGGAAGGAAAAAGGCTAAGGACTAGAGGGAAAGGTTCTAAAGTGCTACAATGGCGTAATTTGCAATAATGAAACCCTAGGGGAAAGAGGCTCACTGCGTTGTTACAAGGCCTCGTATTCTTTCCTCCTTCCTTAGGTTTAACTTTGGAAAATGGCTAGCATAAAAAGATAAATCTGCTATTCCAGAGTGTGGTGAGGGAGAGGTTACTTTGGCGCAAGGCCCTATCACCAAACCCTAGAAGGATCTAATTCTAGGTGTAGATAACCCAGTCTAGGATGTCTCTCTCTCTTGGATTTTTAAAGGTATGACTAGCACAAGGGAAGAAGCAATAAGAGTGTAGCAAATGGCTAGGCTCTTCCTTCTTCAATGGCTGAAATTTCTCTTTAGGGGACATGAGACAACGAATTCTACTTGTGTGTTTGTCCCCTAGGGTTTTAAAATCAACAAAGTTTATAATAAATGCAAGAATATAAGACTACAAACCATTCAATCAAGAAGTTTTGCAGAAAAACACTTATATATCATCATGAAATAAAGATTGCAAACCCTAGTTGTAAACCTTCCTTCAAGAGAAATAACATAAATGCCAAGAAATGCCCTCCTTCAACAAATGCTCTCACTTCTAAAGAGAAGAAATACCTAAGTATAATTAAAATCAGATTCTACTTTGTAGAGAGGTGTTATGTCAAAAGGAGGATAAAACTCCTCAATATATATCGTATCAATGACCTTAAATTAATTTTAGGTCTTAAAAATTAGTCGACAAGGCTTAAACCAAAATCATATACTGTTTACATTAATTGTCAAATTAAAACCCTTAATCGAGTCAGAATAAAGGTAAAAGGCCAATGGAAGTGCTAGCCCCTTTTAGGGCAAATGAGACATCCAAAAGAAAAACGTTAGCCCCCCAGGTGCTTCTCCAACATGCCACACGTTTCATTGTTGCCCAGTCTACCTCCAAAAAACATCCATGAAGCTCGATGACGTCATGATCCTCCTGGGTGACGTCCTAGGCTTTCCAAGGCCAACGCTCCAATGAAGAGGGCATCTCCCAGGCTGTGGTCCGCCGCCAAAGTGCCTCCTGTGAACGTCTCTTCTTCTCCGGCAGTAAAACCCTGATCAAATGAATCGCCTTGTTCTCACCGACGTGGTCCTCAACAACCATCCTGGGATGGGCTCTTAGCCCCTATGGAGGTTGGAACTAATCATCTCCTCATGTGTACCCGTCCAAATGGTACCCGTCTCGATGTATGTCCTGCACATCAAAAACTTTGTTCTCCATGGGCTCATTAGTCATGTGGATCACAGTAATATTAATCTATTTCACACATTATCAAACATATGCATAAAACCCCGATATATCATCTAATATCTCAAAGAAATTACAAAAACTCATAATACAAGGTTGAGATAAGAAGACAAGACACCCTATTGGGCTGGTATCCATAAGGAAAGGAAAGTTTCCAAGAGGATTTCATCCAAGTCATGTAAGGGAGGTGATGTGGCTAAGGGATGTCCAGACATACAGTGTAGAGTGAGAGCTTAGGATGCTGATATTACTCCTGCGGGTGCCTTTGTGAAGGCAGCCTTTTACCTAGCTATGGATGCAATTTTTCCAAGCCCTTTCTTGGTTTCCTTTTATTCTTTTCTTTTATTTGCTTTTTCTTCTTTTTCTTTTACTCATACAACTTAGACACGCTTCTGGCGTAGGACCAGAAATGATAGTGTTACCCACAAGTACTTATAGAGATGAGAAGTCCGCTCAGGATGATATTCCCTCTCCTTTGGTCATGCACCAGGTCATCACCAAGTGGTAATCCGATGGTGGTAATGTCAGTCATTAGGTTCAAGGAGCATAATAGGTCGAGCCTGATGAGATCCCCTATCCTCTTTGACTAGGTCTTCATTTATTTTTCGGGTCCCTGTTTTTGGCCGAGGCTTTTATTGCCTTCTGGGATCCCTCGCATGCAGGCATCTCAGGTTTTATTTCCGGCTTCTTATTTTTTTACCAGCCTACTTTTTACCTTTCGGGCTCAGCCCCTTCTTCCCACAAGATATGTGCAACTCCCACAAACATATCATCCTAATGCTCGGACAAGGGAATGGGACAGATGAGCGAGAGATGGAAAAGTGGTGGTATGATGTGGAGCGGACGATGGCTCTTCGAATCAAAAGTGGCAAACTAAAACTTATGGGCACAGCCTTGCTAGGGCACCCTTTCAATATCCCCAAGCATGGTCAAGGGTTATCGTAGGATCCGCTGGACTTATTCAACTAGGGGGTCAACTCCATGCCATGAAGTAATGCATCATCGAGCGCTAGTATGTTGAAGACAAGATTGGTTCTACTTGGGCATTTTATTCCAACACAAAATTTTGTAAACGAATTTCCACCCTCAAGTAAGCTAATGCTAAAAAATCCGCATGGATCATAGTAGTTAGGTCGTGCAATTCTAAGATGTTTCTACTGGGAGAGTTCTTTTTCAATCGGTGGTTTTATCCTCAGGTTGTTCAACCTGGCTTTTCACTCGGCTGATTTCATGAGTTTTTCCCCCACTTGCAATAATTCCTCCTCCAAAGTGGTGAATCCACGCTCTAATGGTCTCACCCTTTGGTAGCCATTGTTTAGGAAAGATGTAATGACCATGTTAGACATTGTAGAAAGTCACAAGCGGAATTTTGTCAAGTCTAGATAGGTTTTTAATTAATTTTCCTAAGGTTGGGATTTTAATTATTTAATTAATTAAATGTTTTGCTACCATTGTAAAACCGGGTCTGGGTTTTTGATAGGGGTTTTTGTGCTCAAATAAAATGGAAAAGGCACCCCCCACACCCTTGGACTACCTCAAATCAAATGGACAAGTTTTACAAGTATAACCACCCTGAAAGTTAGAGTCACCAAACAACAATTTTTATTGTTATGTCAAAATTGTAATTTTTGTAAAAGGAGTTAATGGGTTAGTTTGAGGGTGGAAAAGAGCAAGAATGGACATCCTTAGACTACCCAACCCACCTTATAACATCCATACACCCCCTAACCTATCACCTCACTCTTTACCCACGCCTAGATTTGTTTCTCACACCCCAAACCTTTGGAATATGCTTTGAGTTGTTGTGTGGGCCCCTCTCATCCTTAGTGCGCCCCTCCTATCCTAACACCTCACCCCTTAATGGCCCTCACTCTCCAACTCACTCATCCACACACTAAACAAGCTAAAACCCCAGTGTAGCTGGTGCCTCTTTGAGATTCACACATTGTTTGGGATTTGACACTTGAGCCCATCCATGCCTCTTCACCCTGCCTCTTGAGCTTTTCATAAAAGAAACCCTTCACCTCTAACACACCATCTTTGAGTTGAAGTTACAGGCCATTTAAATTTCCCATCCTTTCTTGCTCTCACATCTCATAAGACTAACCCATTCTCTTGAGAGCATTGGAGTAATTTGTTGCTGCAAGGCTCTCTCATTTGGATTTAATAAGGAGCTTCTTCTGGAGGATTTGGAGTAATCAAGAGTATTCCGATTTGCTCTTTCATTTGAGGTGATATTGTTCTCTTATGCATTATGTTGGGTTTCGACTAGTTTCTTGAGCAAATTAATTTGTTTAAGCAGGATCAACTCATTACATATTTCTGGATCTATATATGTAGGTAGTTGATATTGTGAAGCATTTCATCTTATTAACTTGTTTTAGCATATTATTCTACTCCCATAACTCACATATTGTTTGAGTTGTGCAAATTTGCCTCTAAGATATTGATTGAATTAGTCTCAAGAAGGGCTTCCTTTCCATCAAGATCTCTTACACTTCTTTGCTTCCTCTTTGATCTTGATTTGTTTTTCTGTTCATATTCATCATATTGTTGTAGCTAACTATCATAGATAGGTCAAAATTAATTTACATTTTGATTTGAGATTTCATGTGGCAATCTCTGTAAAAAACAAAAAAACTTCTTAACATTTTGTGATGTGAATTTCCAGCAAGCTTTTTGCTCATTTGCTGCAGATTCTACCAGTGACAAGGGAACACAAATTCACTCACAACATCCCCAAGAGGCCCACTGGGTAAATTTAATCTCTTTTGTTTGTCTCTAGCATTGTAGCAAGCCCTCGGTAAGTTCCCTTGAGGCTTGCCTTTTCTTGTGTATCATTTCATCTTGTATTTTCCATTTGTTGTAAGTTTGTACATTGCCTACACCTTGGAAGAGAGATTGGCCCAACCAACCCCCAAAATCATAAGGCTAGTTTAGCATTTCATTAAGTTTCTTTTCTTGCCCCAATTGTCCACAAGACAAGGTTGTGTGGCTACATAATAATAATCATAATATTGTGTTTTGTTTTTAACCCTCTTTGACCAACATTGGTGGGGCTTGCCTCCACCTTGGCTTACCAGGAGTGGCTTCCATTGCACAAGTTTATGCTTATGCTTAACTAGCTGCCACCTTGGGAGTGAACTCAAATCGTAGGCTAGATGTAGTGATGTTTTCGATGATTTTATAAGATTGTTCACATGGGTTAAAATTATCTAGGAATAGTCATCACATATCTATCATCTTAGCATAAGCCCATAAGGCATAATTTTGTTCTTATGCTTTAGTTATCAACAAGTCCTTTCAACACTATGTTTTATGATGCTATATTTCATGGTTTAAAATGTTTTAGAAGTGATCTTTAATTTTGCAACTCATTTATCTTTTAAGGCATTTGGCCACTCATCTATCTTAAACATATGGGAAGCAGCATTACCCGGCCCAGTTTAGGTCATGAAGTCAAGGGTAAGGGTCAAACTCAAGGCAGAACGGTGGAGCTTCCCCACCTATTGTCACCTCGATGGGGGGCTTTTTTTCTATTTAGGGTGGCTAAGCCAAGGGAGACGTCCCCCAACTGGGGTTTTGTGCTGAAAAGGCTCAAGGATTACACAGTTTCCCTTCATGCATTACCGCCAAGAAGATAGTCAAATGAAGAATAACAACAGGGAAGGCACCTGCTTGCGAAACAAGACAAACAAAGCTAGAAAAAATGTGCTTGCAGTGGGTTAACACTTCATAAAACCAATGACTATCTATATTTCAATGTATATGAACATATATAATAATAAATATTGACGGTCAATGTTTATCAATAATGACAATGGGTAACAGCAAAGTCACTTGTCAATAAATACTAGAATGATATAGCATCCAATGAAAATGATCAATCCTTAAATTAACTCAATGCATTAAATATCATCAAATGCTCATGTATAACAAGAGTGTCAGCAATAATATCCTAAGGGTGACGTCATCTTTTATTAGGGTTAGTATTATAATAGACCATTAGTTGTCACTGTTTTGTTATTTGTTAATGAAACTATCACTACATCAATGTTCATCACGGATGACTAAGCCAACAATATTTCCAATCACAATAGTTCAAATTAGGCATGACGCCATCACTTATTGCAGGGTTAGAAGGTTGGATGCTTCAAGTATGACGCCATCCTCGGTTAGTACGCTTAGGGTTAGTTATGGTTTCAAAGTTTTGAGAGAGTTTAAAAGATGAATAAGCTCAATGTTGGAGAGAAAACCATTTTAGGGTATTATGGAGTCGAAAAGCAAGGGGGTGCGATCTCGTGAGGATCAAAATCTAAAGATTAGAGAGTTAGGTTCTGAGGAGGTCAGAATGTATGTGGGCTCTAGAATCAAAACCCTATGGGAAGGAGGCTCATTCCGATGTGTGTTAGCTTACAAGGCCTCATGTCTCTTCCTCCTCTTTCTTTGTAAATATCTGGCAAAATGGATAGCTTTAAAACACAAATCTATGGGAGAAAGGTGTTGCAAGAGCAAGGCCCTTCAAACCTTAAAAAGTTAAAACCTAGGTGTAGAATCAACTAGGCCTAGGGCGCCACCTTTGTTCAACCTATATCTCAAAAAGCTAACCTTTAAAATGATGATTAGCGTATAACCACCAGGCTATATCTTCCTTAATCAATGCATAAAATAAGTTTCACATGGGACATATAGCAAGGACCACTTGTGTGTTTAATACCTAGGGTTTCAAGATTTCACAATATAATACCAATGTAATAGAAAAATGTAAGAGATTAAACCAGCAACCATTCATTCAAGAAGTTTTGCATGAGAAATACACTTACAAATCATGAAGAATGCTCATCAAACCCTAGTTGTAAACCTTCCAATGAGAGAAACACCATAATATACCAAGAAAATCCTCCAAACAAGAGTTGTTTCTACCAAGAGTCAAAATACCAAGACAAAAGACTAAAAGTAGATCTCAAGGTGAGAGAGAGCTATGTTATGTTTAAAATGAGAGGCAACGCCCTCTATTTATACCATTCAACGACTTTTAATTTTAAAATAAGTCAATAAAATGTAAATTACAAGGCCGACTTTTAAAAATTACAATTGCTTTTTACATTAAATGCTAAAAAGATGTCATAAAATGAGCTAGTAAGGGGGGACGCCAAGCCCTTTTTGAGGGAGACGCGGCCCTTTTGGGCAAGCTCTGCGATCCGCATTAAATTCAAACGCTGGGTCTTCTAGGGCTCCCTTCCAAGTCGCCATTATCGCACAAAAGACTCAAAGACATCGCCACACGCCCGCATAACGCTTCAACTTTCTCGTGACGCCCTGCCCATCAAAGGTAATACGCTCCATCTTAAGGTGATCCTCTCAGTCGCTCAACCAAAGTGTCCTTGGTGGGACGTCCTTCTTCTTTCTCGAGCAATGGCTCATCACAACGTTGTCCCGTTTCTCTCGCTTATCCCAAAGAATCCGATGGGCTTTTCAAATTCTTATGGAGTCCGGAAGCTAATCATATCCCCATGTACTAGTCCATCGTACCACCACGCATGGTCCTGCATATCAAAACTACATTTCCATGGGCTCATCACTTTGGGATCATAGCAATGTCAATCATATTTCATCATTAAATTTATCAAATACATGCATAAAACTCCTAACATATCATCCTCTACATTCCAAAAGACATTCACATTATATCTACTATACAAAGCTAGTTGAAACAAATAGAACAACCCATTGGGCTAATATCCACAAGAAAAGGAAAGTTCCTAGAGGATCATTCAAGCCATGTTTATGAAGCGATGTGGTTTGGGATCTAGTCAGCTAAAGAAGACCCTGTGGGTAGGTGTTGTCCGGGTGGGTGCCTTTGTAGGAGGTGAGTTGTACCCACACAGATGCCAAAATTTTTCCAAGCCCCTTTATTGCCTTTATTCCTTTTTATTTATTTATTGCTTTTTTTTTACTTTGTTATCCCACTGCAGGGATACCCGCCTTTGGCTGGTGATCGAGTCGACAAGAAAGCTACTTCCACCGGGTATTTTCAAGGCAGAATGATATACGCCTGTGATGAGACTTTCCCTTGCCATGCAAATCCAAAGGTCATTGTTCCATGCAGACCAGATGATGGCAAATATTACATCATAGATACCTATGAGCATAATGTAATGGCCATGATGATGACTCCTCCCATCCTCTTGGTTAGGTCTTGTTTTATTATTTTCCTAGGGTCCCTTTATTTCATTGAGAGGCCTTTATTGCCTCTCGGGGATCCTCGGCTAGGCATCTCTAGGTTTCATTTCATGGCTTTTAACTTTTACCAAATTGCTTACCCCCTGGCCTTTAGCCCCTTCTTCCCATTGTGATTGTGTAACCTCAAAGGTCATCCTAATGGCCGGGACTAGGGGGAAGGGATAGATGTATGGGAGATAAGATAAATGATAGAATGGTGGGAGCTGACGATGGCTCAAGAAACTCCCCGGTGGCTAACCAAAAACCCATGAATACAAGCTTGCTAGGGTCATCCTCTGCTAATCACTCTAACAATGGTCAAGTGGATTAGTGTATATCCAAGCAGTCAATGTAAATGTAAGGAACTCCGATGCATATATATATGAAAGTTGTAACGATCAAACATGACATACCATGATACCTAGACCAAGACTTGCTATGGAGCAAGAGTCTCCTCCGATGTAAGTCCAAGCCACAGATGGAAGTCGGCCACGACAGGTCAAGTCCGGCGAAGAAGAAGAAGGATTGGTCCTCCAGGGCCATGCTCAGTCAATCCTGCTTTCCAGATCTATGTCTAGGGACTGTGGGCCTCGACATGATCTCCTAGTTATCCCTGGGGATATCATGGATAACAGTAGCTTACTGAAATGGTGTAGATCTGTCTTCCTTTTATGTTTCCTTTCATTTTCTAGTCTTTTATGGAATGCTTATGTGGATAAGTGAATGAATCCAAGTAATTTCTTGGTATCAATCAAGTAAGTCAGTTTCTTGTCTTTACTCCATTTTTTGCAAAGTTATATATTATGAATGGTGAATGACATGGCTATGTAAATGATGTGTATCTTCTAAGCTTTTCATTCATGTTGTTCATGAATTTATGGTTTTAAATTTAATGATTTTGCAAACACATTCACAACAAGCATTTCAGTTTTGGTTTTGGGTATAAATCACACGCTTTGGGCATCTAAAACTTTCTAAAACACTCATAACACACCTAAAGACTTACCCATAAGTCATAACAAATAACTTTTAGACAACTTAGGACAACCTAATTCCACCCTCTTCTACCATCTAAAACGGGTTTGAGTGAAAAACAACGAGGGTAGTGGCAAGGGACTGCCATTCCATGCCTGTGGGTGTCCCTCTCCTGAAGCTACTCTTAATGCTGTAATGACCAATGTGGAAGCTAGTGGTTCTCAAGGTCTTTACTTATTGAGCATCCAACAACCATTTTGGCAATAGGAGGAGGAGGCTCTATTAGTCCCAACATTTGTATTAAGGGGAGGGGCACTAAATCTACTTAATCTTTAAACAACTCCTAACCACTTAGTCTCCTAGACAATCCATGTTCTTCGGTATCTTTAGATGATTGTTTAGAAGTCTATATTGCAAGTGCTTTCTTTTTCATATATCTTTCATGCAATCTGTATTTATTTATCTAAATGTTTTCATTGAGCATTAAGCTCCAAATACTCATATCTTGTTTTAATGTTTTGTGGTGATTCTCAATAGTTGGGTATCCCACTGGGGAGGCATCACTTTCTTTGAATCTTGAGTGCTTTAGTGGTTTCCATTGAAAAAACAAAATTCAATAGAGTAAGTGCCATTGGGGCACAGTTTGGATTTTATGTGATTGATCTTGATTTGGAACATCTCTTAACCTGACACTTTGGCATCACATTCATATTTTGTTTATTCCATCTCTGTGTATATCTTGTATCTTGGTAACATTTTATCTTTCATTGTGCAAGTAGTTGTAATCTTTGTTTGTGGGATAGTTCTAATATCTTTAACTTGTGGCTGATTTTGGCAATTGAACTCCCTCAAACTTAGCTGACCCTGCCCAACATTTAGGCACTAGTCTTAGCTGAATTAGGAAAAGGGTTTTCTTGTCATTAATTAATCTGTGACCTCTTGCATTGCTACTTTAGCATCATAGGTTAGTTTTTCCCTTAACCTTTAACAAATTAAACCAACTCCTAGAACTTCAAAGTTAAATCACATCTAGTAACTAGGGTTCACTCCCCTTTGGCTTCCTAGAGTAATGAAGGAAGAGTGGTTCCAGCCATAGTGACAAAGGTGGACTCTGCAGAACCTAGGCATTGTGCCTCCATGACACTATGAGCAGGGACTTAGCTCACGCTTGCAAGTGTGCATTAGGACTGTGATCCAAGCAAGCAAATGTTAGGAGATAAAAGGAGTTAGATGCATATATCCAAAGGTTATAATGATCAAAAGTGACACATACCATGATAATTGACCACCACTCATGGAGCAAGAGCCTTCTCCGACACAAGACCAGTTTATGGTGATGGATACCGAATGGCCCTCCCTCCAGGCCATGCCTGTGTCAATCTCGCCTTTCAGATTCTGTCTAGGACCTCGGGGCCTCGAGACATGATCTCCTAGTTATCCCATGAACTCGGGGATACCAGCCCCACTCCATGTAGCCATCACAAAATCATGGTGTGACCTCCCGAGTTACATTTCTAACATTTCCAACTGATTAGGTGGCCTTTGATCTGGGGAGCATCTTTCTCCGCCATCCTTCATTGTTTTTCCTAGGTTGAAATCTATTGGCTTGAGATCTCTCCATGGAAATCAATCTATTTTGGTAGCTTTGCATTTAGCTGAGCAACATGGTTGGTTTCCATGGCCTTGATACCTCAGTTAATTCTTTCAAATGGGTCTGTGGAGGAAGTCTTAATTTTTGATGCAACTGCTCTATCCTTAGACTTTGGTTGCTTTGAAGTATTACCCCTTGTAAAACCGAGAAGGTTGGAATTGCCAGAGGATTGCATGTTCCTATCAATATTTATAGCCGTTTCTTGGGCAAGTTTTAGATTAGCAAGGTCTTTGTCTCTCTACTACTGACAATTCCTCATCTCACCATTGAAGGTTTCAATATAATAGATGAGAATGGATGTATTTGGGGGCTTAATATCTTTATGAAGACTTGTGATTAAATCGCTGAACTTTGTTAACTCTCCATTGTTTCATTCTCATTCTTCTTTATACTATGAAGTGCAACCAACAAGTGATGGTGTGTTCCTTTGTTATCAATTCTATCTCTTCTGTGAAAAGCCCTCAATCAAATCTTTGAGTAGGAACTTGTTGTCATCTAACCCGGAGAACCAATCAAAGGCATCTTCTTCTAGGGACAAGGCAAAGAGTTTCACTTTAACATCCTGATGATTATGAGATGCACAACTACACCATTTATTAATGCAAGATGAAAAAGCTTTGAGATGAGATTTGGCACTAACAACATTATTTGCTTGGAATGAAGGCAAGTTTTCAATAGCTTTTTCAGGTAAAACACGAGGATAACCATTTATTGCAGAAAAAATCAAGTGGACTAAAATAATCATCCATTTCTTCTACTTGCAAATTATTAAGTAAAGTATGGATATCGGAATTGGACACCAATCCAAGACTCTCAAGGATTCTTCAAGAAGTGAACCTGTTCAATCTCTTTCGATAAACCTTTTCATGTTCAAGAATGAAATTGACTCAGCCTTGGGAGTTCCTTCTTGTAGAATACTTTGCAGAATGATTTGATGTTGAGTCGCTGAGAATCGAAATAATTTCTAAATATTCGATAACATGTATCAAACAAACAAAACAAAAAGGAAAACACAATTTGTATTCGGGAATAGAAAGATTTATCCCCCGACAATCCCATGCTAAAGAATGTTGTTCTCATACACCTCGTGTCACGCTGAAGAAATCTTCAATCCACTGTGTTCTTTAGCAAGTCTCGAAGCTCTAGATATCACACTAAACACTTAATTTTCTGCCTAGGCCAACTAAGTTACAAATCGCTGTAAATAATGTAACCGCAAAGAGTATTCTATTATTATTGATATATTATTTCATAGGATCAACTCTCATTGTGGATTGATCATGCCTGCTATATTGTATTAGGACCAAATTCCCTTTGGCGGATTGGTCAAAAGACAATTGTAATAGATTAGACAAGAAGTCGGCCCCAAATGTGATATTAAAGATACCCGTGAATATAATAAAGGTAATTTACCCACCTAGTTTGAGAAGTCACTCACAGCTGAAGAGATACTTCCACTGCTGCACTTGTATAACAAAGAGGCCACCACTTAGATACATACACAACTCACTTGCTCATCGGAGAGACAAGTTCAGATCTTCTACCCGAGAAGAAGGAGAGAGAGAGGCGCATATCCGGGAGAGGACTTTCTATATTATCTTAAGAGATCTCTTGGCATTATATTACTATCTATATTAAGGAAGTTTTACTGGTTTTCTTCCCCTAGAGGGTTTCCTGGGTGGATAAATGTTGTGTCTCAGGATTGTGTATTTTTCAATGATCTTGATTATGCTATTATATCTAATGAAATGCAACATCTATAATAATGGCTTAAACATTAACATTGGTAATGTGAGCTGTCAAGGAAGCATCTTTCACAGAAAACGTCATCATACTACATATGATGAAAATTAGGTTTTGATGGTGAAGCTTTTCACCCCCAAAACCATATAGAAAAGTATGTCTTTCCTCAAGGATCACTTACACCTCAGTCAAGACCTTTTCAGTGGGTCGATCTCCCGGAAAGTGAAACTCTTTAGTTTCACAAAGTACCCGTAAGTACCAAAACCAAAGGTATCGAAGTACTGCATACCACAGAAAATGGAGGGTAAATTATAAGCAAATTCACCACAAATCCACAAATCAAATTTGAGGTGCAAAGCTGACTTTCTCAGATCCAAACACACTCAGGCTATTCACCTGCTTAATTCTCCTAGTAAGTTTAGTATTTCATTTTGAACACTTTCATATTTTGGACATTTTCCTACCTAGGTAAAGATGTCTCAAGTAGTTGCTAAGCTTGTTGGACAAGTTAGAAGGGAGGGAAAACTTCCGTGCTTCGAAGTATAGGATTGGCCTCATTCTTGAAGAGAATGACCTAGCAAGATCTGTCAAAGAAGAGGTAATGAATTTGCCGATGCTACGTAAAAGACAAAAGCATCAAAAGGACACAATATGGGCCAAAAGAATCATTGCAAAATCAATCAAAAGTATTCACTTGATTCTATGTGTCATCTAAGAAGACTCCGAAGAAATGTTTGGATGCCTTGATCAGACTATATGAAGGAAAGAACATAAACCTAAGATGAATCTTAGAACTCAAATCAAGAATACAAGGATGCGAAGGAGAAATGATTCAGAATACTTCCGCATCTCGTATCCAAAGAATGAAGCTATTGGAGATACTATAGACGAATATAAACTTATAATGATCTAATTCTAAATGGTCTCATTAAGACCTTGGGATGCTTTCTATCCAAACGACAGGCCAGAACGGAGAAATCAAGTTTGATAGTCTGCGGGTTAAATCCAAGAAGAAACAAGAGTAGCTAATCATGAAGTTGCTAATAGCAAGAGAGATGATGATCAAGCCCTAGTTACTGACACCAAAGGAGGAAGGGAAGAAACCTTACTCTCCAAAAGGAGACTCATAAAGAGCCTCAGTCGCCAAACAAATTCACTATAAAGAATCTCATCCAAGGAGATTTCGTAAGAAAGGACAACGAAAAGGAAAGAGACTACTAATCTATACAATGCTATCATTGTGACAAGATGGGACATTGCTAAGTTTTGTCCAAATGTGAGACGAGAAGAATACAAGAGAAACATAAGAGGCACCATGCCAATGCAATCGAAGATGAAGAGCCACCCAAAAAAGATGATAAAAGAACAGATTAAACACTATGTCTTAATCTCTCGATCCGTAGAATATCTCGAGAGGACACTTGGCTTCCATTGATAGTGGTGCATCCAAGCACATGATCGGACAAAGAAACATTCTCTCTTTTCTGAGATACAAGAGATAATTTTTCTTTGTCCTGTCATGTGCTTTGAGATGATTACCAATATCCCATCAAGGGAGGGGAGAATCAAACCATAAACTAATCTGGACTCCATTGAAGATGAAGGATGTACCATATGTATCAGCTCTGAAAAAGAACTTACTCTCCATTTCAATTTTAGAAAAGAAAGGCTTCAGAGTTGCCTTTATAGATGTAGAAGTTCTCATGTGGGCTAAAGGAGAAACCTTAAATGAAACAATCACTGGTAATGAAGAAAATGGTTTGTATAAATTAGCGCTGGTCACCGAGGTCAGCCATGACCTACCATTGAAAACTCATGTGAACTTCACAGAAGGTTAGCCCACATCAACTACAAGGCACTACTTTACATAGTTATGCAAAACGGTCACAGTTTACCAACTCAAAGGTGACTCCAAAGGTGTATGCAATGGATGCACAAGGGAAGAATATCGATGAACCCGGCTTCCAAGAGGGACAACAAGACAAAGGGAGTCCTAGAACTCATCCATTCGATGTATGTGGCACAATGCCATCATCCTCCATTAGCTGGGTATGTCATATTATGTAATATTCATTGATGAACTCGATTATATTTCTTGAAATCTAAAGATGAAGGGTTCAACAAGTTCAAGGAATCTAAAGCCTTGATAGAGAACCTTTCTCAAAAGGAAGATTAAGATACTCAAAGTCGACAATGGATGAGAATATACCTCAAAAGAATTTGTGAACTTTCCTCAGAAAGATGTTGGGATCAAGAGGGAACTCACTACTCCCTATAATCCTAACAAAACTGTGTAGCTGAATGAAAGAATGTGAATCCATACCGAAGTTATGAAGACTATGATCCATGATCAAGATCTTCCTATGTGCTTATGGGCTACAACAATGGAAGCCGCTTATGTGCGAATCCATTGTCCTATTAGTGCACTTGGGCTCACGACACTAGAAGAGATGTTCACCTGAAAGAAGCCGAGGTAAGCCATCTCAAAAATAATTGGCTATCCATTGCTTATTCAAATACCTAAAGAAAAGAGAAACAAGCCGGACCTTCGTGAAAGAAGAGAATACTTGTGGATAATGCGGAGGTCCTGCTGGCCTCTGCATCTATACCAAATAACATCACATTGAGATCACAGGATGTGACCTGATGAAAATGCAAATACCAAGAAATCTAAACTATGCCAAATTGAAAAGGTATAATATGAAGAGGAACTCAATCCCTAATACCTAGAATGAGATGGAGGTTCCCAGAGCCGCAGAATCAATGAGGGAAGTTGTAACTGACATGAGGAACTTCTAGAAGACCAAGGATATATAGGAAGCGGCCAAGAACCTCCTCGATGACGATCCTCCATAAAAGAAAAAGCCTTGGGCTAGAGATTTATTCAAGATGGAGAAGTACCTGTTCCCAAGGAACTTAGGACATAGAAAGACCAAAGCCATTAATTATCCAGCTTATAATAGGGTTTTGATGTGTGATCTCCTAGAAGAGGGACCCATCATGAAGAAGCCATTTAGAGGAAAGAATGGGCAGATAATTGATGACAGAGGAATACCAATCCATAATGAAGAACGGCGGCGGGGAAGAAGTTCCCACCAAAGAATAAAGACATGTGGTATCCTCTTTAGGATGGCTCTTTCAAAATAAAACACCGATGGAAGCATTGAGTATAAAGCAAGATTTGTCTCTCATGGCTTTTCCTAAGGAAGGCATCGACTATGAAGAGACATTCGGCCCTGCATGACATGACTTCAGATCAACTATCATAGCCTTTATGTTTTAAGATGAAGTGGAAGTCGCGACTGTGATGGACGTGAAGACAACTTTCCTAAACTGTTATCGAAGAGGAAGTGGCAGAGCAACCCTAAGGATTTGAGGTTGAAGATAGAAGTCTCAAGGTCCTGCATTGAAGAAAGCCTGACGGATTGAAGCAAGCTCCTAGGAGGATTGGTATATCGACAGATGCTTTGACGAAATTTAGGGTTTTACCAAGAGCAGCGACTTCAATCTCTACTTCCAAAAATCACATGAACAATGAGCCAAGAATCTTACTGCTATATGTGGATGATCTATTCAACCGAGAAGAAAACTTCACCAATGTAAAAAGAGACTTGCCCTAATTTGAAATGAAAGACCTTGGCCTAATGCATTATTTCTTATAAATCTTGAGGTATATGAGTCCCTCGAGATCTTCAATCCAGGAGGCTACATGGCCTAAATCTTCTGAAGAGATCTCATTGGAAATGCAAGCCCATGAATACAATTCCACAGTTGCCGCAGCTCGGCCGGCCGCATCACGAATTGATTGATGCCAATAATCAGACAAAGATAGATTATTGATCACGATGGACTGACTCTTAACACCGTATCAATCATTTTGTTTCGGTCGCGAACACTTTGAGTCACCGGGTAGAACCTGACGGTTCACCTAGTAATGTTAAAACATGATGAGGTACTAAAGGTACAACAGGATTATGGTCTCTATGATGGAGACTATGATTCTACATTGAGTGGATATATTAGATGCAGATTGCAGGGAAGTGTTCTCGACAGAAAGCATCAGATGTCAGTTTCTGCTCTAGATCACCTATGATCTCGTATGCAGAGTAGGAAGCAATCTAGTATTGTTCTGACAGCCGAAGCAGCATCGCTACTGGTCGCATGTTCACTAGGTCATGGGCTTACATGTATTTCAAAGTTGCCTTCGACTACGACGACTTTAGGAGACGAGATAACCTTGATTCTATGTGACAAACCAAAGCTGCATAAAGATGATGAGAACTCTCAGATTCCACCACGTGCCCGCCACATGTATCCGCTATCATTACATCCCCGACATGAGGCCAGTAGAGGAGCCTTAAAGCTCCAGACATTAGCACGGGTGAACAAAGGCCGACGCGTTGACCAAGCCCCTATCTCGCGTAAAGTTTGAGTACTTCGATAAGCCTTTGGCATAGTCCGGTGCCGACCTTCAAAGGGGAGAGGTTGTGATGTTCCTTGCTTCCTAATTCTGCTATCGACGTAGCGTTGTGATGTTCCTGTTTCTGACCTATTGTTAGATGTAAAGCAAGTTGTGATGTTCCTTGCTTCTGACCTAGTTGTTATACTTAAAGCATGACGTTGTGTGATTTTTTCTTCTGACCTCGCTGTTAGAATTAAATAAAGATGATTCCTTTCTTCTGAGCTTGTTGTTAGACGTTAAGCAAGATGAGATGTTCCTTGCTTCCTCACCTAGTTGTTAGAGGTAAGCAAGATGATATGATGAGACTAGCAATCGAAGCCCGGGTTGATAGTCAGTGGACGAAAGTTAGTCTAGTATCCCGCCTCTAATTCGATGGCTGTGGACGAAGCAGACGGTAGATCTTGTTTCCAGCTCTTGAGGCCGGACGAAAGCAAGACGAGATGAGATGAGACTAAATGTAGTTTCTAGCCCGAGCAGTCAGATGTAAAGCCATTCTAGTATCTTGTTTCCAACCCGAAAAGCGTGGACGAAAGCAAGATACTGAGATGAGACAAGTATCAGCTTCCCCAAATTGACAAATTGTGGACGTAAAGCAAGATTATTGATGAGACAAGGCATCGAAGCCTAAATTTCGATGCAAATTGTGGACGAAGCCAGCCTTGTATTATAGATGAGCCAGCCTTTGTGTCAGGATGATGATGTTGATGTATCAGTTTTTTATACTACTACATATTGATTGCGATGATGATGGCATTCTTTTGAGAATGACGATGTCATTGATGAAGAAAACTTCCGATGATTTCCAGAGTAGATACAATCATACGCTGTTCCAAGATGATATTGATGATGCCGTTCTCTCACCCACTTGATGCTATTAATGATGACGTCCTCTCTCGTGATGTTGTCAGCCAAGAATAATTCTCTCCTATTAAGGGGAGGTTGAAACACGTAAATCAAGAAGAGCATTCCCTTATTATTATTGATATATTACAGGATCAATCCTCATTGTGGATTGATCAAGGCTCGTTATTGTAATAGGACCAACTTCCCTTTTGCGGATTGGTCAAAGACACCAGGTAATAGAAGTGACAAGAAGTCGGCCCCAATGATATTAAAGAGGTCCCAAGTATATCCACATTTTTGGTTATCGATGATATTATGATTATGTCATGATGATGGAAGATCAACCTTTCATTAAGGACTTTTCCTAAAGAAGGTCATAATTTGTCACTCTCTCAAAATCATATTTTGAAGATAGTCTGCAGGCTGCATATATACTCGCTGAATCCTTAATTTCCGCATGTCAGATTCAGCCTTGATTAAGTGGACTTTCCAAGACCGTAAAATGGTTAGGGTGTGGATATGTTTCTAAAGGAGAAATGAATAAGTTTCATCCTTCTAGAAGAATCTTCTAGAAGGTGAGTTGGAGTTCTAATGGCTGGCAAAGTACTGACTTTCCAGACATCTTGGGATCATTCCTCATCCAAGCAACTTAATCAATCTTCTCCTATATACTGAGGGATTACTTATGGAAATGGTTAAAGTTAAGAACAAGAAGAAGCAAGCTAGATTAGAGATTGATTGGAGAATCCCAGTAAGACCAGATGAAGGATTGAAGCTACAGCTACAAGAGACAACAACAATCATATGTGGTTGAACTCTTCTTCATGCATGAGCAAGTGCGTGGGTCAGAGCTAAGAGCCTAATTAAAGAGATCTACGACATCAAGGCTCGTGTTGTATATTTCTCTTCATTAATGCAATATATGAATATGTCCCTTTCCCCATAATAATGATGTCATCTTATTACATGATTCCTTGATCACATAGATCTAGGTAATACTTAATTAATGCCTTTTAATGATTGGTCAGGTTGTTGTGATTGAATGACACAAGAGCATCTGAGCAGATCAAGGAACAATAGAGATCAAAGGAGAGCGTTCATAAGGTGGTATGTCCACTATCCATTTCTTTTAGTTCATTCAATATTTAGATCTAGGGAGTTATAGTATTCTGCTACTGCTTGTTCCATCCCGTGGATTTGGGGAGATTATCCTGAGGTCCGCATCACTTAATTTATCCATAAAACACCTGTAATATAATAAAAGGGTTTTACTCCACTATTGAGAAGTCGGCCCTCGGCCAAGGGTTGAAGAGACACTTCATTATCGCAAGCCGACTTGTATAAATAAAGAGGCCAACTCTCACTTAGATACACAACTCACTTGCTCATTCTTTTGAGAGACAAGCAGATCTACTCACAGAGAAGAAGGAGAGAGAGAGTGGTGCATATCCTGGAGGACTCTCTCAGATTAGCTTAAGATTTCGGTAATAGCCATATTCATATTAAGAAAGTTTTATCGGTTTTCCCCTAGAGGGTTTCCCAGGATAAATGCTGTGTCTCTTGTGATTGTGTATTTCTCAGTGATCTTGGATTATGCTATTGTTATCTAATGAAATGCAAACATCTATAATAATGGCTTAAACATTAACAACAAGAAGAGATCTAAACAAAGCAAAGAATAACTTTACAAATTAGATTAGATACAAAAGAATTATAATTACAACAAATAAAGAATAGTTAGATGATTAAACAATATACAAAAGTACAACTATAGACAAATGAAATGAATCAAGCACTAGTTAGATCAATCACAATAGTGAAGCAAAGATGAACTAACTCTTCAATGGATTTTGCAGATAAAAAAAGGGAAATAGCTCAAGATGCATTCACCACCAACATTACTTGCAAACCAAGCTTGAAGTGCCCCAATGAAAGGTGCACAACTTCAAGGAGGCAACTAGAAACAAAAGTGCGCAACTTAAGAGGAACCAAGAGATGAAAGTAAAGCCACCAATGGGAACAAGTGCGCAACTCAAGGGATGAAAGATAAAACTTGAAAGAGAAGCCTCCACGTGCACTAGTGCGCAACTTAAGATGAATTACTCAATCACAACAATGCTCAATTAAAATACTTGAAAGATGATGCTTGAAGTAAAGGTTGCATAAAATAAAAGAGCATAAACCACTTAGATAAGATTAAGAAGTTAAGGCTTAGGTTATTGGGAATTGATTTTAGATTTGAAATTATTTAAGTTGCAATCTTAGACTAGGTGACTACCCCAATACTTCTACCGCTTTGGCCAAAAGGACTGATGGGTGGTCAAGAAGCAAGGCAAACAAGGCCTTACCCTAGCTCCACAGGTTAACCTGGAAAACTTGGGTGTTCAACAAGGGGGACACCTAGTGCCGTGAGATCATCCCTGATCTAGCACCCCAAGTCACCTCCACAAGCCTCCTTTTTGGTGGCTAAAGTTGTATCAGTAATGGGTGATCTTATTAGGCTAAATAAATTGATTCCCCCAGAGCTTAAAGTAGATTGATTAAGCAATTAAAAATTACTTGTGTTGAAAGCTTGAGCAAATGAAATAACAAGTGCTTAAATAAAATGTACAAGAAAAAGAAAATGCCTCCAAGGGATTAAGCAAGGTAAAGAGATGCTTCTAACTAGTTAGATATTCACATGAACTTGAAAGGAAAAGAACTAGAAGCATGAAACATAAACCATGGAACTATCTAACAAACTAAACTAGCCTTACGATATAGCATGGGTGGCAAAGACAAGCCTTTTTGCTAGGTGTAGGCAAAATAATGCAAGAAAATAACTTAACTTGAAAAAGAGACAAGTAAACCTAGCCACACAACCTTGTCTTAAGGACAAGTGGGGCAAACAAATAAAACTTAAAACAGAAAATAAAATCCAAGTCTTAGCCTCACGATATAGCATGGGTGGCAAAGCCAAGCCTCTTTGCTGGGTGTAGGCACAAGAAATAAAAAATTGCAGAAATTTAATTAAACTTGAGAAATGCAAGCCCTAAAGACTCTCTTGGGGCTTGCTTACAATGTGAGAAAGTAGAGGAAGAAGAGGGTATTCAATACCCTAGCTTAGGAAGTTACTCTTGGACGTTTTATGGCCTCAAATGGGCGGTAACACCTCCTTATTGGTTCAGACCTGCAACAAATCAACAAGCAAAATTTGTTGGAAAAGATGCAAAAAGACAAATCTTGGGAAAATTTCTGTTAGAACAAACTAGAAATTTTCTGTATAAAAATCAGCAAGTATAATATGTTTAAATGCTCTATTCAAGTATTTTAGAATGCCAAAAGAAGTATAGAAAATAATATAAATATTTAGAGGTTTTAAGTGGGTGAAATGAAAAATTTCCAGATCTGAAATCTTCACATAAAAGCCTTAGGTAACCTGCAAATCTTGTGAGAAAAACTACAAAAATAGAGAGGATGTTAGTAGATCTAGATGGTAAATCAAAATACTTTGCAATACCCAAATAAACACTTCACTAGATCTATGATAATACTACCAGAAATCTACCCAAGAAAAATACTTTGCTTGGAGTTCCTACTCTAGATCTATAACTAAAACATGCACAAGAAAGAGAACTAGAACAAGATCACCTCAATAGTAGATGGCACCAAGAAGACTCTCAACACCATGGATCCTCCAAAGATTTCTTTATTATAATAGAAGCAAGCTTGAGCAATAGTAACAATAGCTGAGAGTAGATGTGAAATGAGGGGGGGTGAACATTCTTTTATATTTGGGAGAGGAGAGAGACCCATCTTGGATGCGTTACAAGTGTCACACATCCAAGAGAAATAGACAGTTAAGGAAGAGTCACTTTTAGGGTTTTGGTAGTGAGTTAGGGTTTGAGGGGTGAGGTGTAAAGGGGGAAAACACCTTTTGTTGAGATTTGGATACCTTGGAAAGTGGTCCCCATGTGCTTATGAGTCTCTAAGCACAAAGGGGGAAGACTTTTACCCTCATACTTTACTTTATGATTCTAATTTCACTTTGACTTAGGAGTTTTAAGTCAAAAGTG
>SNQJ01S0115655.1:17586-28041 GCA_010110895.2 Picea sitchensis | reverse complement strand
AGACCTTCGCCCGAGATGATTTGACATCCAAATCAGGGTCGGTCCTGCAAAAACGGCGAATTTATGGCTTAAGCGAACCCTAAACTAGCCTGTGTCTACACCGGGAACTAGTTTCGTGACCGCCTGGAAATGGCTATAAAAAGAAGTGAAGGCTCATTGTTTCAGCAGGGAATTCAGAGTAGAGTTACGCTGCACAGATGTTTCTAAGCCTAGTCTTGGATCACCAGTTCATCAGTTGTGTAATACCGAGTTCTCTCACCATCCATTTCTGTCCTGTTCATTGTGCAAGGAAAGCATTCAGTTGAGGATTCCTGAAGGACCTTCCGCTGGAGGGAAGAGGAACCATTGTCCCTTTCTACAGCGTGTGCTTTGTTTTTTTGTTAATAGATCATGTCTTAAAACCATTGGGAACTCCTTTGTCTCACGTTTGAAGTTTTGTTTATGGTTGTAATGTTATTTTCTTTTCAGTTCTTAGGTAGATTTTATTTCGTTTGGTTTTCTATTTTATGTTAACCCATTTTGATTCACAGCAAACCTGTTCTGCCCTACTGAGCCCAACAGGGCATGCTAGTGCTCCCATTCTTGCTCACCAGGCGACGATTCGAGCATGAACACCTGGGCGAGGCATCTCTAGGTTTCATTTTTATGGATTTTATCTTTTACCAGTTGCTTTTACCTTCTGGGCCATTAGCCCCTTCTTCCCACGCGATAAGGTGCAACCCCACAAACAGATCATCCCAATGCCTGGACTAGGGGAATGGGACAGATGAATGGGAGACAGGATGTAAAAGTGATGATATGATGGGAGCGGATGATGGCTCTTCAGAAATCCCCCTGGTGGAAAACCAAAACCTATCGGTACAGGCTTGCTAGGACACCCTTTCAATCCCCCAACCATGGTCAAGTGGGTTAATGTAAGATCCAAGCAGTTGTCAAAAATAAAAGGAGTAAGATGCATATATCTAAAGGTTATAATGATAAACAAATGTCACATACCATGATACCTATACCAATTACCTCATGGAGCAAGAGTCTTCTCTTATACAAGTCCAATCCGAAGGTGATGGATGCTGGTACTACTGACAAGACAATTCTGATGAAAGAGAAGAAAGATGGGCCCTCCAGGGCCATGCTTAGGTCAATCCTGCTCTCGGTACTCAATGTCTAGGACCTGTGGGACTCAAGACATGATCTCCTAGTTATCCCTAGAAATTGGGGATAACAAGGTAGATGAGGGAGATACTTTTCGGCATGGGTTCATTGACATGCAAGGGTCCCATATGGTCTCATTTCCATGGATGCCTTTGTGGAGGGTGCGCTACATCCTTGATTTACCTTTCGTTTGGGGAGAAACATTTTTCCAATCCCTATAATTTCCTTTTTCTTTATTTTATTTAGATGATTTGCAAGTCCCCTTTACAAGGTTTCTTGATTCTGTGCATTAAATGTGTTTCCTTTCAAGTGGAATTCTTATAAGTCCTTTTAAAATTAGTGAGGCTTTCATTCACACTCAGGACTTAGGGCAGGTACCTAGAAAGGTAGAGCTCAAGTTTTGTACTATGGATTTTATGTCCCTTTGTATCCATGCCACTGCATTTTGATCATGGCTACTCTTTTATTTTTATTTATTTATTGATGCTAGCTGCAACAACCTATGGTCCTTTGACACCTTCTTCCCATAAGAGAATGAGGTATAAGCCCCTTTTTTGGGTACATGTAACCCAAAAACCAAAAAGATGAGGATACAAAGGGGAATGAAAATGGAAAGTGAATAAAGATAATAGGGAATGGAACAATGGATCATCAAGAAGAACCCCCAGTGGTGCCCCTTTCTTCAGGGGTTGTGAATTTGCTAGAAACCTCATGATAACCACCAAGGTGAAAAATGGTAAAAATGATAACTTTAGAGAAAATGTTTCATAATAAAAAAGAACCCTCTAAAACTTATCCAAATGCCCAAATATTAAAATGATCCTCACCATGAGACTTGAATAGTTACCTCATGATGCAAAACTTAACCCCCTCCATGGACCAGGCTAGTGTGGACGCTACTATGTTGCTGATGATGATGGTGAAGTGTGGTGAAGAAATTGGGATCTGTGTGCTATGTTTTCCATCCATCTCTTGACACTCCATGTTTGCTACCTACGAGCCTCAAGACATCATCTCCTTAGTTACCCCTAGGTTGGGGGGGTAACGGTGAGTATATGTTGAAGTCTCAAAGCTTAATTGAACAATTTGTGAGTATCTTCGTTGTTTAACTTCCCTTGTTTTATAATTAATGAAACAACAATAAAAATTTATATTGATTATATCGACTGTGCTTTGTTATGTCGTATTAAACATGCATGATAGAGAAAATTTTGAGAGAATGCATGAAACATGGCTTCGAAAGAATGTGTATTTTTTATGAAAGACTTGGTGTAAGGTATGTTTTCTTATTTGTGCAATCATTTATATTATAATATATTTATAACTGTATATATACTTATTACAATTTATTTATATGCTTGTAGATGGAAGATGAAGGGGTGGAACATAAAAAAGAAGTTGATCAAAAAAACATTAGGTTAAAAAACCAAAGTACAATATCACCTACAAGTGATGAACAAATGAGGCATGCACACATCTTGAGTGATGGAAAAAGTCCAACCGATTATTGAAAATCAATATAATTGAATGTTACTGCAAGTTGTATGTTTTGGAATATTTGTCTCTGAAAATCAAGGATTTTGTTTAACGTACTCGACATATTTTCCATGTTATTGCACAAGTTGTAGGTTGGGAAAATCACAACCCAACCACCTATTGGAGAAAACTTAGAGATAAACTACCCATTATCACCTTAGGCAGGTGTTCCCACCACTTTAGAGGTGAGGTAGTCACCTCAAGGGGGGAATCTCGGTGACCCTAGGGGGATTGAGATGGAAAATGTGATGTATGAATGGTTTCCCCTAAATTTCAATTCTCTAGATGGTAAAGGGAACTTGGTAATGAGTCTTAAGGGTTGCTTAAGGTTTCCAATGCTTTGAGTGACATGCCAAGAGAAAATACTTGCCCGAGACACAATGAAAACCAAGTATACAATGCAGTATGTTAGGTGGAAAATCAAGTTAATTTTGTTTTACCTAATTGCAGAAAAAATTAGTGATATATATCATCATATAAAATATAATAAGAGTTGCAAAATAAATGTTAAAAGTATAGTTAAGTAAGCAAGAGACAAGCTAGTAAAGACTAGTTCAACTCAAGAATGAAAGAGCAAGACTTTAGCATAAAAGCAAAGCTATCACAAAAATATTATTGCAGTGATATTTATTGTTGAACACACCACCCACACTAAGAGGGGGGGGGGTGAATTAGTGTGTGGACTATTCTAACTTTTTATTCTCATGGGTTAGCAATTAAAACATATTTGAATAGATTAAGAACAGTCAAATCATAATCACAATGGACACATAAGATACTAGATGTTTGTATACAATTTATATGAATATATGTGAATATAATAATATATATTTTCCTAGCACCAACTAATTTGTTTCAGCACCAATTGAAGTAAGGAGCACCAACTCCTTGGAGATAACCAACTCTCAGGCAAGACCCATCTTGTTGATAGAACACAGTCTATCCAACTAGAGTTCAACCAACTCTAGTAGCAGTGATTCATTATTAAAACAATTATATCTCATGATCAGAGGTATACCATAAACGCTCATCACTGATTTTCATCTTCTCTCTGAGATTCATGCCTTCTTCGCTTTATCTTTCCTCTGATATTTTCCCCCCTTCTTCACTTCTACATCTATCTTATATTTGCACAGACCTCGGGTCTTGATCCGCCTCTTGACTTCACAAGCCACTCTTCATCCACATGCACCCTTTCAAGTGAACCAGTCATGGTTGTAGTTATACTTGTTTATGCTCAAAACTTGTTTAAGTTATTGATCTGACTTGTGCAACAAGTTATAACTAACTTGTCCATTTACAATATCTTTTGGGACCACCAGATCATCAATATGAATCTTCAACGTTACACCTAGCATCCCCTTTCCTTTCACAAATCAATCACATCATGGATCGATTTCCTTCGTCTTTGTGATAACAGAGATCAACACTTCCTTCAAACTAGTTCATATCATCAATGGCGTAGAACCACAGGCTTAACAATTTAAGTGATCCATACATTCCGCCCTTTAAAAATATTTTAACCATATGACCAATGGTGGTGACCTCACGTTAGGTGAGACAAGCGCTTGAGTGTTTATTGATTCAATGGTCACGATTAAATCTCCTGAAATGGATGATTGTCGGGACTTTGGGTCTTCATGACTTCCAACATTTCAAATATTTTGAATACGATATCGCTGAATAGATCGGACGATTCACATTACATCTCATAACCATATCAATGGTTATATTTGATCCGTACATCTATCCTTCATTTCTTAATCCAACGGCCAGGACTTAATCAAGCAATGAGATGGATGGCCACCTTTTACTCCATCACTTCGTCTATTATTCTTACGTTGTCCTTCCACCGTATTTTGATCAACAATTGACAGTACAACCGAATATAAGATCTATGGTCTATATATCCTTCGGGTCTCTAGACTTCGGAGATTTCAAGTCTCAACCCCTTCTTCCTCTGTACATCAATCTTACAGAGCTACAAATTGTTGATGCGTGCCCCTTTCTCGATCAATAGTCAAGATCCTTTCACATCTCTGAGGTTCTATTGGCAGCCATCTCGTTTTTTACCCTATCTCTATAAGCCGCCTACACCAGTGTTTTGGAACCCTTGATTTTCCTCGCAATCTTTGGAATAAAACAACACTATTATTTTGCACATTTGCACACCTGCCTTTATTCTTGTTTTCACGACTGCAAGCGTGAAAACTTTAATTTCGAAGTCACATTAAAATCGTCATTGGATTATTTTGGTTACTCTTCTCTACGTGTTCATTGCATTTCCAATTTGATTATAGTCACACAGTTAGCAAGATACCAAGATCTTTACTCACTTGGCATTCTTTTGTTCTTAATATGATTTCATTTTTATAAGATTGTGATGATATTATAATGACTGTCATTGAGTCATTAATACATTGATGGTTTGATGTTCTATAGTCTTTCATCAATTTCCTTGACACATTGGTTTCATGAAAACACAATGACGTTGTGGATAGACCCTTGGTGTAATCATTTCATATGACACATATTTGATATGATCGAACCCTTGGTGTTGATTTCGAATCATTGTTTTGGTTTTAAAACTATGCTAAAACTATTGCTTGCACAAATGTTTGGTCGACTTACCATAGATTTCATTAATTGTTTGAATGGCATTGTTTTTAACATATGCAATAGTGATTTGAATCGCTATATGCGCCGTCAGTTGTACATCGAAAAATGATTGTTTTTCATGGGCTGAGCTAGCTCCACCACCCTCACACATTCGGGCATTAATGCCTTCCCCCTATCCCGGGTCACCTCTGTTGATTTTCGGGGAAGTCTGTGAGTTATTCGATCCTATGAATACCCTGTCCAAACCCTTGCCCATTCACCCGGCTCACCGTGTGCTCCTGTCTATGGCACCGGTGGTGCGCATAGAGCCAAATGTTAGCCAAACACTCATGTTGTTCGACAATTCCTGTAAAGATTTGGAAAATGGTGGCTGGATGGTGTTTATCCAAAGGTTCAAGGGTTTCGACCTTTCAGTTGCCCAATAATTCACCCTCACCTTTGACGGATGCAGGGCTAAGGTCGGAGACATATAACTTGAGCTGAATGAGGAATTCTTAAGCTCGGCTATAGGACTACCAGCTACAGGGAAAAGGTGGTTTAAAAATTCCAAAGTAGACAAGGTGTTGTGGCTGCTCCTATTGACCAAGGAAGATTGTTTCCTGTGATAAAGGTATGCCTATCACTACCCTCAAACCCAGGTGGCACGATCTTTTAGCAATTGTTAAACAGTTTGTGACCTGTGAAGGTCGGTATGGCTTGGTATTTTTGTATCATCTTTGGTTATTGATGAATTTTATAGGCTACCCTCTGAATATGTTGCATTACCTCTTGCGTATTCTTTACAAAATGTCCAAAAGATTCAAGCGTGAGAAGGCTGATAACAACTTACTTCATCACGGATTGATCAAACTTATTATCGGCCACCATTTGGGCCTTAGTGGTGACTGTTGGCAAGCCTTCCTATCTAGGAATGGCTTTGCCACTCCCGAATCTATCCATGAGGACAAGGTTGTGGTTGCTGAAACTTTGGTTGGACCAGCCGTGCCACTTCATATCCTTCTACCCCCTGTCAAACCCTGGATTGCCCTGACATCGAACTACCCGATACCATAGCCAACCCGTGTACTAAAGACAAGAGTGAGGCCGTCAAGAAGCCTATGAGGAAGAAAGGTAAGGGTGATACTGGTGTCAACAGTAAAGGGAAGAAAAATTCCCGATGGATATCGAGATGTGCCAGGAACAAACCCAAGAAAAACGTCGACCATAAGCCAATAGTTCTGAGCGAGGACTCGGACTCCGAAATTGAACGATTCCTAATTGAGGAATACCCATATTCCCATGGACTATGCTCTATGGAAACCTATGACTATGTCTCTAACTTACCTCTGTGCCTCAAAAACGCCCCAAACTACCTGGGAATCAAGCTGCACGAGGAAACCCCTGGCAACTTGAACAAAACCTCGCCTGTGGTGCCAAAGATCGATCAATCACCATGTACCCAATGTAATTCCTGGATTGAACGTTATTACACCGACGTTCCCCTGTTGCAATCAAATATCAAATCATTAGAGGAACGGGTGACAGTGCTGGCGAAGGAGAACGATAGGTTACAAGCCAACGAGAAGAAACAAAAAACCATTGGTTCAATTGTCTTCAGAAATGTCGAAGTAACAACAGCCTTTGTCAATTCAAAACTATCATGATCGAGTTGTTTTTCTTACTGCCCATGTATGTGTTTCGACATCGATTTTTCTTTATGAGTTTTCTTGAATTAATATAACGGATTGGATTTTCTTTCGATTAGCTCTGTTTGTTTTTAGTAAATTCAAAATAATTTTGTTGACTTTGAGTCATCAGAAATGATTTCGTTATGAATCATGTATGGAATATTTTCTTTGCTACGATTTAGTTAATGCTATTTTATTATTCTCATATTAGTATAAACGATTGATTGTTTTTGAGTCGCTTTGAATTAGGGTAGTCAATTGGGTTTGTTTTCGTTTAGTTCTTTTCGAATAGATTTAAGGAATGATTTTGTTTTATTTCTATTTTAGATTATGATTGCATCCGACCTATACAGGAGATTTATTTGCTAAAATCAGACACAACTATGATTTAGATTGATACGATTTTGTTGTTTCTGGATTATGTCGACTCTGAGTTGGTTTAATTTATTTCTTATGGTTTGATTTTGAGGTGATTATGTATGCTCGAATTAGCATGGTCCTTTACGTATGCAATGCATCAATATCAGTGATTGGCTTGATAAATACAATGTGATCTATTAAATCGAAAAAACAACTCTGTTAATTTTATATTTGAAAACGATTTTGTTAATGGCTGAGTCGACATAAACTATTGCATGAATGATTTGTTTAATCGGTTACAGTTGGTGTCGATTGAAATTGATTCATGAAAATGATTTCATTTCTTTCGAATTATCTAAGCGATTCTGTTTGCCCCGAATTGGTAATAACAAATGTTGAACATAGTGCATGTATCTCTGTTACCATTCGGTTGACCACGATTTCGTTTGTTTCAATTTCCATACAAGTTTTGGTTTGATGTGGCATGAATGATTCACTCTCTTTGGAATTAGTAATTAAAGATTTGGTTTAATAAGTCGAATATAATTCTGTTAAGTTTTGGATTGATTTTAAAACGATTATGTGCTCAAATTAGACCAGCTACAGAATCGCAAGATTCTGTAGCTAGTCTTAAAATTAGATTTTTTGTTAGTTTTACAAATAAAATATCACCTAAACTTGTCTATTATTGTCCACTTTCAGGTGCATACAAATTTCAATGACAAATTGGACATACTGTAGCAGTTTAGATATAGTTTTCAGTTGTTAGTCATAGGCTAAAATAGAGACTTGGGATATTATCCCCAGATTTTTTGTAAAACTGTTTTGATAATTCCCACAGGGATGTTTTACCCTGTGGTCTTTAAATACTTGTTATTTTTTGTAATAGACCCATCATCATCACTGTTGGGAGAACCAGACTATGGATTTATAATAATACAGACTGGGATGAAAGTTGATGTCTTGTAACAACTTTCGCTTTCAATATATCAAAAATTTATTTCAAGTTTTCTCCATATCAGTTTGCAATTAATTATCGACTACTTTAGCTATCGTAATTCGTTGCAGGTTGATGTGATTTGGTTTATGTGTTGTCCATATCTGATCTCTCTTATTTAAAAAATACAACAATTACTCTATTTCAATTTAATGAATACAGGTTTATATTTTTCATTAATTGAATTGTTTTGTACAAATTTTGCTCAAGGATTTATCTGACTGCGATGATTTGTAAATTATAAGATTGCTGTAATTTTTTATGTCTTGTTTGTGCTGTCATTTATATTTGAAGAGCATAGTTGCTTCTTGTTTACGAGAAGCTTGTGGGGAATCTGGTGCGGGTTTTCTCTCACCGAACAACTAAATCAACTGTTGCATACAGGATAAACCTGAAGCGTTACTTCAGGTGAGTTTGCTATTCGTTATTTAATTGTTAATTTATTAGTGTTATTTAAGTAGTTTAGATAGTTATATACAGTTTAGATTTATAGTTAGTATTATTATTTTTCTCATCTTAGATATTTTTCGTTTTACTTCTTTCTCATAAAATTATAAAAATCAAAAAACAATAGTTTCGCTGTCTTAGGACAGTTTACAAATGATTTTTTGCAGGTTTTCATTTAAATCTGTAATCTGTAAATATCATATATTTGTAATTGGATCTAACTCTGTTGATAATTGAACATTTAATTTTATAGAATTATTGCTATATAGCATAGATAATAGACTGTATATATTTCTTCAGATTTGTTTATCAGTTTGCTTTGATTTTTTGTTTTCTTTAGATTAGTTCCTTAGTGTAGTTTTCTTTCATTTTTCTAGGACTTAGATCGGCTAATGGAGCCTATAAACCCGTCAGGGTGGATCATCCCAAATGGCTTGGGTTATTTAGACAACCCCGGACCGGATTCACTCTTCCAGTTGGCGAGCGTTCATTTTCGCCCGTCAACAAATGGTGCTAGAAGGAGGGCCTGAAATTTATTAATGGCACGAGGTGGTCGTAAGAATACTCCACGACCTAATCGCTCACCTATAGTGACAAGAAGTCATTCGAATGAAAACATTCCCCCTCAAACAACAACCACATCAAACGATGATCCACGGATCACAGTTGAACCAACAACCCCGAATCCTACAGGTGGTGACATACAAGAGATTGTCCACCAATCTCTCATAATAACACATAGTGACTTAGCCTGTTTGAGGCAACCAAATTGACCTTTGGACCAACCTTTATATTTCTCTGATATTAGAGAACAACTCCGAGGCACTAACCTCACGGTGAACCCTACAGATCCAATCCTCACTCCTGTTGCAGGAGGATCTGGAATACCTCCCTCACCACCTCCATCATCTCCTTCTTATTTGGGAGAAGACTCTTCTGATGAAGGAAGTTCCCCTTCTCAACCTTCCACACCGACTACACCAATGGCCAACCAGAACAATCCTGCCAGACCTTGGCTCGAACAGGATACAGTAGCCGTACCTGGAGCTCAGCATCCCTTACCCAAACATCCAGAGAAGTGGCTTCCCAAGTTTGACCCTGACTCTAAACAGATCGTAGAAGATCACATTAAAAAGTTCATGTTAGCCATTAGACTCCACAATGTTAAGCATGAAGACGTAGTCTGTAGGTTGTTCCCCTATACTTTCGAGGGCAATGCCTCTACCTGGTACTTTGCCCAACAACCCCATACCATCGTGTCTTGGGAAAAGTTTGAGTTGTGCTTTTTGGAAAAGTTCGGAGACGATAAGTCCCCAGAAGTTCTCGTTATGGAGATTTCTAGCTTAAGAATGAACCCAAAAGAGAAAATTAAAGACTTTAATAAAATATTCTTAACACTCAAGAACCGAATCCCTACGGATTCCATGCTTGTCGAGAATCTTATCATAGCATACTATACTAAAGCCCTGCATCAAAGTATAGCTATTTGGGTTAAATGATCTAAGAAATCCACATTGTTAGAAGCCTTTGAAGAGGCCAGCCATATTGAAAAAGACATCCTTAGTTTAAAATACACTACTAGCAACGAAACAGAAACTAGTTCATCTTCCAAAAAGAAGATCAAAATCCTCTCTAGACCTACTCAAAGTAAAACACAACCTGAAAGCTCTGATTTAG